>PVJA010016265.1:0-37236 GCA_004027025.1 Myocastor coypus | reverse complement strand
ACCACCACGCCCGACTTCACACATATCTTTTCAATCACACATAATAGTAAAGTATAACCTGGTTTGTTGTTGTTGTTGTTGTTGTTGTTGTTTTACAATTTAAACTTTGTTTATTTAGTTGTGTTATGGATGGCTCAGTCTACCCTGGGGGTAGGGCTGGCACAGCATGTGGTGCTGGGAATCGAACCGTGGTCCTTGAGGTTGCCTAAGCTTTCCTAAGAAGGCGCTTTAGACCAATGAACCATCTCACCGGCCCCTGTGAAGTTTTCTTTCTGCACTTTTTTTTTTTTAATGCTCAGATTGAACTCACAGGTTTTCAAATGTGAAGCATGTATGCTATCACTGAACTACACCCCAGCCTAGGGTAATCTTTGTCTTTTCCTTTTTCTTTTTGTTTTTACCCAGTACTAAGGATCAAACCTGAGGCCTTCACACTGAGCTACAAATATTCCAAGCCTGTTTAATGTTTTTATTTGTTTGTTTTTAGGCAGGATCTTACTGAATTTCTGAATTTCCCAGGTTGGGTTGGAACTTGCACTTCTCCTGCCTCAGCTTCCCAGAGTGCTGGTCTTACTTGCATGTGCCTGTACACCTGGCACCCAGTATAATCTTTTAATGAAATACTAGCTAGCTCATGCTGCTTTTTCAATTTAAAAACCCTTCAGAGTCCTCTTACTTTCACTCTCATCTCTGGATGAAGTCCAGGTTTCCCTCAGGGCAGTTAAGATTCTTCTAAGTACACAGCCTTCCAGGAAGACATCCTGAGCTTCTGGCCTCACTGCTTCCTCTGTGTCCTTTCCTCTCACTCAGCCCCTCTGCTCACAACCTAACTACTCATCCCTCAGCACCCCTTCAGGCCCCCCTCTCTGGAAGCCTTGCCCAGTCCAGGTGGAGGGAAGTCCAAGGAAGGGGTTCTTTCACTTCTGGGCTCCCACTTCTCTACTCTCTCCTTTGCAGTGGTGTGTGCCAGGCTGCTATTTCAAGCCCAGCCCTTGTTTGTGAGCCCTGAGAATACTCACTGCTTCCAGCGTTCTCCTTGAGGGGCTGAGGGGCAGGGGGCAGCAGTTCATCCCCACTCTGTTCAAGCTCCTACCTGACAGCCGCAGGCTGCACTGAGCCCTGATGCCCACAGTCCTTGTCCTGTCCCACATCCGCCTCTCACTTAAGATCAAGTCTGCCCTGCACACCCTGCCTCATGCCGCTGCCCTGGTTCCCAATGTGCCAGGGGCACATTGCTCTCCCACAGCCAGCCCTGCCATGTGCTGGGTGTGACGCTTTATAGCATCTTTACACATTCTCACATCGGATAGCCCTTTCATCCTTATACTGGCCCAGCCAGATAAGTTTTTTCTATTCCCATTTGTACATAAAGAAGCTGCTTAAAGAGATACACATGGGTGCAGCAGGAAAGTCTCAGTATTTCTAGGAGGAAAAAAAAAATCAAAGTCAAGAAAAGTAATGAACTTTCCCAAAGACAGCTGGGCCTGGGATGCCCAGGTTTCCTGGTTCTGAGATGTGTGCTTTCCCACTGCAAATGAAGCAAGTTGATGGGGTTAGAAAGCCCTCTGAGGCTTTAGTGCCTCTGCCCACTGTCGACTCTACGATCTGGCCCTGCCCTACTGCCCCACAGATGTCCAACCCCCTCAGCCACCTGAGGGTAGGACTGGGTCTGACTGAGGCCTGGCTCCCTAAGGCCTGCCTCAGTCACACTTTCACTTGCAGTCAAGGTCAGGATTATAGTAAAGGTGCAGGCTCCCTGCTGGGATGAGCAGGAACAGACTTGAACCTGCTATCCTGAGAACATGGTTTCATCCTTTCATGCACAACACAATATGCTCCTTGCAACTGTAGCGAGTGCTGTGCAGAAAAGTAACCAGGAGCTCAGTGTATGGAAGGTAGAGATTCTGTCCCACACAGAAAGCCAGGGAGGCTTCCCTTGAAAAGGAATAGTTGTACTGAGATCTCCAGAATGAATAGCTATCAACTAAGCAAGGTGGTAAAGGAAAAGAGGCCCAGAGAGAGGACATTATATTCAAAGTCCTCTTGGCCAGAGGGAGAATGGCGTATTAGAGAAACCTGAAGAGGACCCGAGTGACTTGAAGCAGAGACAACCAGGCAGAGAGTATAAAGACATGAAGTACACAGGACTGGGGTATAGCTCAGTGGTAGAACACTTGCTTAGCGCAAACAAAACTTTAGGTTTCATCCCCAGCACCAAAACCAACAATAAAACAGATACAGAAAGAAGAGTCAATGCTGCAATGCTCCACCCCAGGACTAGAGCTGAAAACAGCTACATCCTGGCCTGTGGAAGGAGAAGGTAGTGACTGACAGAAAGAAGAACAGTAGTTTCTGGAGAAAAGAAAACTTCCCTGCTGTTCTCTGAGCTCTAGTCTGGCACATGTCTGTAATCCCAGAATTTGGGAGGCTGAAGCAGGAGGATCCCTATGAGCTTGAGGCCAGCCCGAACTACATAATGAGACCCAGTGTCAAAAACAAAAAATAAAAATAAAAATAAAAACCTGAAAAGGGCCACTGCAGATAACTGTCCAGGCTCTGCCTTGAATGCTCCAGACATCAGTGATATCCTTGATGTGCTGTGGTAGTCCAGGGGAGCTTCTAGCGGCCTGTTGCAAGCTAGTTAGTTCCCATGCCTAGGTGACCAGCTAAGCTCAGCCAGACCAAGTTCCACTGCAATGGGCTGTAAGACAGAGAAAAGGAGGGTGGCCTGGAAAGACAAGACTGGCCCCTGAATCCCAACTTTGAGAACAGGACTACTGACCTTGTGATTAGACATAGTAAGGGGCTGAGGAAAAAGGACAGTCAGTGCTGTCCCCTCAGGAATGCCCACAGGTTTGGCACCTGACCTGGGCTGCCCCTCCAAACACTGACAGCAATCTGGCCTCAACAAACCTCAATGAGGCAATACTAGGCCTCTTTGTATCTTGGTTCCAGTCCTCAGAATACTGCTTTAAATGCACAAAACAAAATGGATAGAATAACAATGGAAACCAATTATTTCGACATGGTTATCAAAATACAGAAAGAACACTGCAACTTAGATATATATGTGTCCTTATTAATGCCTAAGAAGGATCTAGTGCTAGGTTAAGGATGTAGCTCAGCTTATTGGTAAACTTTGCCTTGCATGGGCAAGGTCCTGTGTTGTATCCCTAGCACTAAAAGAAAAAAGAAAGGTCTTGCATTTGTATAATGACTACCATAACTGTGAAATAATAAGTATAAACAGTAGATTGAGATGTATTCCAAGATAACAGCAATAACTGATCTGGGCAGGTATCCAGTGTTTGATAGCCAATAAAACTTTGTGCCAGGCATGGCGGCACACGACTATAATCCTTCCTTCTTAGGAAATCGGTACAGGAGGGTCACTTGAGCTCACAAGTTCTAGCCCACCCTTGGCAACATAGTAACTCTCTCCAAAAGAAAAACATCTGTACAAAAGCTATCAATAGGGCCCGGCGGGATGGCTCAGTGGTCTAAAACCCCTGCTTGGGAAAGCTTGGGCGGCTTCAGGGACTGCAGTTCGATCCCCGGCACCACATGCTGCGCCAGCCCTGCCCTTGGGGTGGGCTGAGCTGGCCATAGAAATGAGTGAATAAACAAACAAAGGTTCTGAAACAAGAATAAAAATAATAAATACAATAAAAAAAAGCTATCAATAACCCAATTAGCAATGTAGCCGAACCTCTACATATGATGGGATTATATTATAATCCCATCATGCTGGGAATGGTGGCACATGCCTGTAAGCCTAGCACTCAAGAGGCTGAGGCCAGAGGATAGCTGCAAATTTGAAACCAACTTTTGGACTACAAAGTGAGCTCAAGGCCAGCCTGAATTGCATAGTGGGAACTCTGTCGCAAAAGGACAAGAAAAAAGGCCAGGGAAATAGCTCAATAGCATAGCTTTGTGCACCTGCCTGGCAAACAAAGTGCTGTGTTTGGCCCCTGGTACTGCAAGAAAAACAAAAACCATAAGTGCACAACTTCATGGATTCTCACAATTCTGTGTCCCAGTTAAGAACACCAGGACCTAGGAAAATCAAGTCAGCAAGTTAGTCTTCAGCCCAACAGACTGCCCAGGCACTGGGACAGGGACTCAGAGCCAAGCCTTGGGGTCAAGGAAGGCTTCTGGATGGAACTTTGAGACAGCCTTGGATTTTGATCCAGAGACACATGTAGAGAGGACCCGACGTGGTAATAAAGTGGGGTGGGGATGGGGGTCACAGGTTGCACTGGTGCTCTCAGGCCATTAACAACTTCCTTGCAGATGTGGAAATGTCTCAAGTGCAAAGCCTTAGCTGGGTGGAGGGGTGCAAACCTATAGTCCCAGCCACTCAGAAGCCTGAGGTAGGAGTCTCTGGAGCCCAGGAGCTCAAAGCCAGCCTGGGTGAACATGGCAGGACTCTCTTTGAAACAAAGTGAGGCTCCTTGACAGGAAGTGACAGGTCCTCACAAGTTCACCGTATTCCTGTTCAGACTCATCCTCCTCCTCAGGCAGGCCTCCCCTCAGTCACAGGGAGCCAGAGACTGACGATGCCTTCAAATGGAGAGCCTGAGTTCATAGTAAAAGTGTGGCCCAAGAACCAGGTGAACTGACTTCTCCACTTACTATTTATGTGACCTTTTTTTTTTTTGAAGCAGGATTTCACTATGCAGCTCAGGCTGGCCTTGAGCTCACTTTGTTCCCCAGGCTGGTCTTGAACTTGCAATGATTCTCCTGCCTCAGCCTCCAGTACTCCTATAATCATAGGAGTATGCCAATAGGCTCTGGTCCTGGTATGAATTACTGAATTAGTTCGGTGATCATCTAATGTGGCTGAAGCCCTTAAAACAACAGTTTATCTTCCCAGAGACTGCCTCCCCCTTCTCCAACCCAGACCAGAGTGCAGTTTCCTTTCACCTTTCCCACTGCCACAGGGAAGACCCCAAGCAGCTCCTCGGATATTTCTAAACATTCCCCTCAAACTCCACCGCTTAGCAAAAGTCCATAAACCCCCAGCTTTCTTTGTCTCAGGCCTAAGGATTTATCTGCCCCATCTACCCTCCATCCTATCCATGTCTTTGGAGTTAATATAAGGTTTCTTTTATCTTTCCTACTGCCAGCACCACCTCACCTGGCCTTATGTGACTTTGAGATTTCTATTTGCATCTTTGCTTTCCCCATATGAAATGGAAACAATAGCCAGTACCTCCCAGAGCAACTAAATGTGAGTTTAAAAAACACTGGAGGCACATAGAATATGAAGTAGTCTCTTCTTGCTGTTTTGCTTTTCTATTTGTTTGTTTGGCTTTTCTGAGAAAGGGTCTCACTAGGTAGTACAGGCTGGCTTTGAACTTACTATGTAGCTCAGGCTAACCTCGCTTGAATTTGTGGAGATCCTCTTGCCTCAGCCTCCCAGTGTTGGAGTTATGGGTGTGTGCCTCCAAGTCCCATCAGAGCTTTCTTTTTTTTTTTTTGTCTTTTTGAGACAGGGTCTCACTATGCAGTTCAGGCTGGCCTTGAGCTCACTTTTGTAGCCGAGGCTGGTCTCGAACTCACACCGATCCTCCTGCCTCAGCCTCCCGAGTGCTGGGATTACAGGCGTGCGCCACCACGCCCGGCAGAGCTTTCTTTGTAAATCAGCACAGTGACCACTCCTCCAGGTCCCCTTTTAGGTCTGATTAGAAAGTTCTGGACAAGGGAATAGGAGACTCCAGGGTCCAGGGGAGCGACCTGCCCTTAGCTCAAGAGGAGGTTAAATAACTGGCCATCCAGTTGCCACAGGCTGCGAAGTGGGTGAATGAACACCAGCATCAGCAGAATCCTACTGGGGGAGGAGAAGGGTGGATCGCTGATCGAGGGTCAGGGAGGCCCCCACCCTGGAGCTCACAAGTTCAAGTCCAGGGAGAGGGGGTGGAAGTAGAAAGAGAGCTCACCGTCAGCCAGTCTTGGTCCCACAGCAGGCTCTGTGCAGTCACACAGAATTCATACTGCACAGCGCTGGGGCACGTTGCCACCCACAGGCGAGTGCCCTTAGGAAGCACCTGGAGTTGCACAATCCAGATACCCTACCTAGATCCCATCCCAGCTCTGCCCCTCCCTGGCTGTGTGACCTTGAGCAAGCTCACTGGTGGGTGAGCTCGTCCATAAAGTGAGACCACCACACCCACCTTAAGGGCTGTTGGTGTTCAACACCTAGCTCCTAGGAGTTGCTCATTAAAAAGAAGCTTCCTCGTCCCCAAGGCCACCACCACTGCCTACCCCAGGGATTCAGGACACCGTGACAGTGAAGTACTAAGAGATGAGGACAGTTTGCACTGGGTGGAGAGAGAAGGCAGGACAAGTAAGAAAGGGAAGAGAAGGGGCCACAGCCCAGGCCAGCTAACCCCTCCACGCTGGCCTTTCTTCTGATAAACAGAGTGGGCAGGTGCCCCCTCTCCCAGGGGTGTACTCTGGCTAATGATTCCTCAATCCTCAGAAGAGCTGAGGAGTCTAGGCCCCTGACACCTGGTGCCCGACTGTCTGGAGCCCATTCCTGCCTCATGTAGGCCTGAGGTCAGGCTACTCTGAACCCAAGACCTCGTGCAGGAAAACATGGTTTTGGATACCCAGGGTGAGCCCGTGGGGTTCCTCCCCTCTTCCTTGAACAACACAGGGATGGGGAACCCTCTCACAGAGCCAGTAAATGTAAATGGAACCTCTGGGGCACTGTCATGCAGCCCCCCTGGCATGCCTAAGACTTGGCGTGATGTGTTCATTCAGACAAGATTTGCTCTAAAGCCTCCCGGGTGCTGAGCTCCAAGGATCTAGATGCCACAAAACTCTGTCCTTTTGAACTTACCACCTGGCAGAGGAGACAAACACTGAATAGTCAGGCAGATAAACAGTCTTCCAGGCAGACTCAGGAAGAAGTAGGGAAGGCGATCGTGTCCGGCAGGGTCTGTTTTACCTGGGTCCTCTCTTTGTCTGGCCATGCTCATCTCACCTCAGGATCCTCACCTGGGTGCTCTGCAACCCCCTTGGGCTGGATGAGGCCTCAGAGCCAACTCCAGACACTGGCGTAGCTGGATCATAATGTCTGGGCCCCCAAGATTAAGACAAAGATAAGGTGTGCCCTTCTCCACCCCTATTTATTTTATTTCATTTTGTCTTTTTTGAGATAGGGCCTCACTATGCATTCTTGGTTTTCTGTTTGTTTTATTTTGTTTTGTTTTGTGGCTGGCTCAGCCTGTCCTAGAGGCAGGGCTGTCAGTATGTGGCACTGAGGATCAAACTAGGGTCCCTGAGGTTACCTAAGCAGGTGCTTTAGTCCACTGAGCTATTTCACCAGCTCTCACTTGAGCTCACTTTGTAGCCCAGGCTGGTTTTAAATTTGCAGTGATCTTCTTGCATCAGCTCCTGAGTGCTAGGATTATAGGCATACCCACTCTCATTTTAAAATGTATAGCCATGTGTGGTGACGCACACCTGTAATCCCAGCACTCGGAAGGCTGAGGCAGGAGGATCGGTGCAAGTTCGAGACCAGCCTGGGCTACAAAAGTGAGCTCAAGGCCAGCCTGAACTGCATAGTGAGACCCTGTCTCAAAAAGACAAAAAAAAAAAAAAAATTAAAATGTGACCTCAGGTTTAGGAATCTATGCATTTCACAGGCTCTCCCCATGCTGTGACAAATGGCCTGGTTTCTCCGGGACACAAGCCTGCCCCTCTAACAACTCTTTTGCTCCCCTCCCACCCACAGGAAGCTTACTGTGCCTATGCCATCATCCTCATGGCACTCTTCTGGTGCACTGAGGTCCTGCCACTGGCTGTCACTGCCTTCTTCCCTCTCTTCCTGTTCCCTCTGATGGGTATCATGGAAGCCTCTGAGGTAAGCTCCTCACATCCACAGAAGTAAGGGCTCTCAAGGAGAGGGGTCTTCCCTAGGGTCCTGGTGACCAAAGATGCTTCATCAAAGGCAGGGTTCATAGAGGGGTCCCTGCCCCCACTTGACAGCTCAGAGAGCACCGAGGGAAGAATCAGCTAGAAGACCAGGTAAGAGCATTCTAATAGACATGTGACTCACTCAAAGAAGGCTTGCTTAACATGGTGCATGGGAACAGTGGGGAAGCATACAAGGCCTGTGTAGGAGAAGGTCCTTATTAGTCAGTTGAAGCCAGGCATGGTAGTGCATGCCTATAATCCCAACACTCCAGGAGACTAAGGGAGGATTGCAAGTTCCAGCCCAATTTGGGGAATTTAGCAACTTAACAAGACCTTGACCCAAAGTTAAAAATAAAAACGAAAATGGCTGGGGCTATAACTCAGGGCAAAAGTCTTAGGGTTCAGGCTCCAGTGCCACATACACAAAAGGAGAGATAGAGAGACAGAGAGACAGAGAGATAAGAAAAGAGAAGAAAAAAAGTCCAGCTGAAGCACTTATAGTATCTTTCCTGGATATCACAGGAATTAACGTAGGGTCCCTGGCTCATTCCAAAACCCAAGGATGCCTAAGTCCCATGTATAGTGTCATAGTATCTGCACATAGCCTATGCCCATCCTCAGTATACTTTTTTTTTTTTTTTTGTCATTTTGAGACAGGGTCTCGCTATGCAGTTGAGGTTGGCCTTGAGCTCACTTTTGTAGCCCAGGCTGGTCTCGAACTTGCACCGATCCTCCTGCCTCAGCCTCCCAAGTGCTGGGATTACAGGTGTGCTCCACCATGCCCGGCCTCAGTATACTTTAAATTGCCTCTAGATTGCTGCTAATGCCTAATACAATGTAGTTGCTGTGCTGTATTGTTTAAGAATGATGAGGGGGCTTTCAGTGTAGAACTATGGCCCAGTTCGTCCGTAACCTCGCGGAGAAGTTCCCGGCGCCAGTGTCTGCTGCTGTGACTTACTCCAAGCCTCGATTGGCCACATTTTGGTATTATGCCAAGGTTGAGCTGGTTCCTCCAACCCCTGCTGAGATCCCTGCAGCTATCCAGAGCCTGAAAAAAATAGTTCGTAGTGCTCAAACTGGTAGCTTCAAACAGCTCACAATAAAGGAAGCTGTGCTGAATGGTTTGGTGGCCACTGAAGTGTGGATGTGGTTTTATATCGGAGAGATCATAGGCAAGTGTGACATCATTGGCTATGGTGTTTGAATGTCTAACATCTGATTATGTTGGATTAATATTTGAGTGTACCTAGATCACATGTGATCACAATTATCTACTCTCTGAATAAAATGAAATATGTCAACTGTCAAAAAAAAAAAAAGAATGATGAGGGGAAAGGTTCAGTATAAATGTGATTTTTTTCAAATATTTTCTATCCAAATTTGGTTGTTTGCACAGATGCTGAGGGCTGGCTATAGACTGCACTTCTAGTTCAGTGGCTTCTAAGCTGTAGTGAACACTATAACCACCTGGAAGGCTGGATAAAACTGAAGACTGAGCCCCAGACCTGAGCCTGACTCGGTAGATCTGGGATGGGGTTTCAGCATTTATTTCTTTCTTTTGGTCTTTTTTTTTTTTGAGACAGGGTCTCACTATGCAGTTCAGGCTGACCTTGAGCTCATTTTTGTAGCCCAGGCTGGTCTCAAACTGACGCCAATCCTCCTGCCTCAACCTCCCAAGTGCTGGGATTATAGGTGTGCACCACCATGCCCAGCTTCTTTCGGTCTTTTTGAGACCGGGTTTCACTGTGTGGTTCAGGACGTCCTTGAACTCACTTTGTAGCCCAGGCTGGCCTTGAACTCACAGCAGTCTTCCTGCCTTAGCCTCCCAAGTGCTGGGGTTACAAGGTGTGTGCCACCACACCTGGCTAAGTATTTCATTTCTGACAAGTTCTAGGTGATGCTAATGACATTGGCCCAAGGGTCACTCTTACACATTGCTCCACTTTTTCTTTCTTTCTTTCTTTCTTTCTTTCTTTCTTTCTTTCTTTCTTTCTTTCTTTCTTTCTTTCTTTCTTTCTTTTGTGGTACTGCGGATTGAATTCAGGACCTTGCACTTGCCAGCCAAGCACTTATTCTACTGAGCCATCTCCTCGCCCCTCCCCCTTTTGTTTTAAGACAGGGTTTTTCTATGTAGTGAATTGGAGAGAAAGGGCAGGACAACTGAGACAGATAAGAGAAGAACTCATGGCATTCCGCCCTCCTCAGCCTCCCAAGTGCTGGGACTGCAGGTGTGCACTAGACAACTGGCTCTCCTTTCTGGAAAGAGCATGAAATGCTCTATCTCTCAATCCAAGGCTTGAAACATGAGTGAATCAGACTAGATTGTTTTCCAGTTATCCTGGGAAAGAGTGAATTTGATGAGAATAGGGGACCCTGGTTAATATCATTTTTGTTTTGTTTTGTTTTTGTCTTTTTTGAGATGGGGTCTTGCTATATGCAGTTGAGGCTGGCCTTGAGCTCACTTTTGTAGCCCAGACTGGTCTCAAACTTACACTGATCCTCCTGCCTCAGCCTCCAAAGTTCTGGGATTACAGGTGTGTGCCGCCACTCCAGGTGACCCTGGTTAATATCAAATGGCAGATAATCCAAAGGCTACTTCCATTTGAGAGCACAGGGGATGCTCCTCAAAGGCCTGGGTACTGTGGGAGAACCCAGCATCTGCCTGCACCTCAGTCATGTCCCTGCCTGCCAGGTCTGCATTGAATATCTCAAGGACACCAATATCTTAACAATCGGAGGGTTGATGGTGGCCACTGCCGTGGAGCACTGGAACCTGCACAAACGCATCGCCCTCCGATCGCTCCTCATCATTGGGACGCGGCCTGCCCTGTGAGTTTCCACACACCATGGTGGGAGGAGCTGAGTCCAGGGCCACTTCAGACATCCGGTGCCTGAAGGGAAGCTGGAATGATGGTTTGTGTGTCTATCGGTCTCCAGGCTGATCCTGGGCTTCATGGTAGTCACAGCCTTCCTGTCCATGTGGATCAGCAACACAGCCACCTCAGCCATGATGGTGCCCATTGCACACGCCGTCCTGGAGCAGCTGCACAATACACAAAGGGACATCAGAGGAGACAACGACAACCCCTCCTTCGAGCTCCAGGAGCCAAGTTCCCAGAAGGAGGTGGCCAAGCTTGGTAAGACAGAAGCAGCAGGCCCTGCCCAGCCCCTCAGTTCTTGCAGAAGGGCTGAGGGACCCGTCCATTCCCAAGGGTGATGAAAATCTTGGAGGCTGTGGGAGGAGTGAGTCAAGGGCCTCAGTGACCAAGCTGGTATAGATGGCCTGGAACTTTTCTTGCTTTAAAATGCCAAGACCCAACCATGGGCTTGGGAAGTAGCTCAGTGGTAGAATAGTTGCTTAGCATGTGCAAAGCCTTAGGTGTAATATACAGCATCATGGATTTGTGAAGTTATTTATTTATAAATGATAAAATTCATGTGCTGGGAATTCTCACAGCCCAAGAAGCATGGGTACTCCAGCAAGAAGAGAGCTGGAGTCCTGGTGGGCAGCAAGGGGTCTAGTCTCCATTCCTCCTGCCTGGATTGGATAATCTTCACTTCTCTGGCTTCCCATCCTTCAAAAGAGGTTGGGCCAGATGGTATGTGAGGGTACCTTAACCTGAGGCTCCAGGGTAAGCCTCACTTGCTCAGACTTGGGGATGGCCTCTGTGCCCCTCCCAGCCCAATTCTCATCTGTCCACCAGTAAGGTGGAGACCATGGAGCCCCAGCCAAGCTTCCCAGAGCTGTCCTTACACCTGCCCCCACCTGAGCTCTCTCTTGTTTCCAGAAAACGGCCAGGTCACACCTGCTCATTCAGAACCAACAACCAAGAGGACCAAGGAGGAGCTCCGCTTTGTCCAGGGCATGTCCCTGTGCGTCGCCTACTCAGCCAGCATCGGGGGCATTGCCACGCTGACCGGCACCACACCCAACCTGGTGATGCAAGGCCAGTTAAACTCGTGAGTGGCAAAAGGCAGTGCCCAACAGGGTGACATGCACTCTCACTAGGAGGCAAATGGGGTCACAATTACCCAGGCAGTATCACACAGCAGCCCATGTTTCCTTCAGGCTCTTCCCCGAAAATCCCAACGTCGTGAACTTTGCCTCTTGGTTTGGCGTTGCCTTCCCCTCCATGGTCATCTTGCTGCTGCTGTGTTGGCTATGGCTACAAATTCTCTTCTTGGGTTTCAAGTAAGTAGTGGGGTGGATATAAAAACCCCAAGTCCTTGACTTTACCCCTGGGAGCTTCTTGTTGGGTTCAGATGTGGGAAATGACCATGCTTATAAAAAGGCTCTAAACCCCAAGACTCCTGTGTACTCACTTGAAAGAATTACTTAGAGGAAAATATTGCCCCATTTAGCAGATGAACACATTGAGTCTTGAGTGACCACAACTAGATTTGTCATTGCTAAGATTGAAAACCAGGTTGTCTTCTTCCTCTTCTTCTCCTCTTCTTCTTCTTCTTCTCCTCCTCCCCCACCTCCTCCTCCTTCTTCTTCTTGCTGGTACCAAGGATAAAACTCAGGACCTTGTCACTTATCTGGATATGCCTCTGAGCTATCTTCCCAGCATAAACTAGATCTTCTGATGCTCAGCTCACACCCTGTCCCCTTATGCTCTGCCTTCCCTGAATAAATGCTTGAGGAACATACTGAGTATGGTCAGTTATAGGAGCATTTGTTCTGCTCCTACTGCATGCCTTGCCCACTGCATGCTGGGCAATGAGAATACTAAAAGGCATTGCACAAGCTGCTCTGCAGCTTCCCATCTGATGGATGATATGGGGGTGGGGTATGACAGAGGAAAGCACCCAGGGTAGTGGGGATTCCAGAAGGTTCCTGAAAGAGGCAGTGTCTGAGCTGACCCTTGAAGGACCACAAGTTGTCCAGGTAGAAAATGGTATAAAAGCATTCCAGGCAGCAGAAGCAGCCAATGTAAATCTGAGGTTGCTGGACATAGTAGCCCAAGCTAGTAGGGAGGCTGACACAGAAGGATCAGATGTTCAAAGCCAGAATGGACAAATTAATGAAACCCATCTCAAAATAAAACAAGGACAAAAGGAAGATGATGTGTTTGGGGGAATCTGGTTCTTTGGAAATGAAATGTAAACATCATGAATGAGTACTGGGCTTAAAGCTCAAGAGGCAGCAAGGGAAGCCGGGCCTGGTGGCTCACGCCTGTAATCCCAGCACTCAGGAGGCTGAGGCAGGAGGATTGGTGCGAGTTCGAGACCAGCCTGGGCTACAAAAGTGAGCTCAAGGCCAGCCTCAACTGCATAGCGAGACCCTGTCTCAAAAAGACAAAAAAAAAAAAAAAAAAAAAAAAAAAAAAAAAAAAAAAAAAAAAAAAGAGGCAGCAAGGGAGATCTGAGAATGGTGGTGCGTGCTTATAATTCCAGCATTATGGGAGGCTGAAGCAAGAGGATTGCCTAGACTACAAAATGAGGGCAAGCCCAGCCTGAACTACATAGCTTGATGCTGCCTGGAAAAATAAAAAGAAAAAAGAAAAAAGAATTAGGACCTTGAAGCCAAGGGTAGCAGCCCTGCGTTTCTCATAGTCTGTTTGAAGCTCTTAGTTGAAAATCACTGGAGATACTGTTAAGGCTGTCAGAATCAAGTCTGTGGTTGACTAGTGATATCTACTGGATACAAAGACCAGCACTGGTGGTATGAATGGTACTAAATTGTGCCCATTATTTGTCTTGCCATCCCAGGCATAGGGGCATCATTGCAACTTTTTAAGTATCATTACCATCCTTTGAGCAATCACATGGGCAGAGGCAAGGAGGTTGAATTAGGTTGAGAGCTGGTACAAGAGATCAACACAGTGCAGGGCACCATGGATAAATCAAAGATGTTTGAAGCATGATCTTTGCCCTTGAAGAAGTTGCAGTCCAGCGGCTAAGTGAGATTTACCCAAGTGAAAAATTAAATGTCAATGCAAGTTAAGTAAGCAACACAGGGGAGCAGGCCATAGCTTCCTCCACCACTGAGGACAGTGTGGGTGGGGTAGGGCTGGGGCTGAGGCTGAGAGGATTCCCGAGTCAGAGAAGAGGGGTGAGAATTTCCTGAGAAGCCCCTGAGGGAGGAGGGCTGGGAGGAAGCACAAAGGTCTGGTGGCCACTAGGCCCTCCCCACCCTGGACAGAGGATGTAGCCCAAGAGATCCCTTGCAAGAAGAATGTCAATGGGAGCTGGGTATAGTGGTGCACACCTGTCACCCCAGCCCTTGAGAGCTGGAGACAGGAGGGTCATTGCAAGTTCAAGACCAGCCTGAGCTACAAAATGAGCTCAAGGCCAGCCTGAACTGTATAGTAAGACCCTGTCTCAAAAAGAAAGAAAAAGAAAGAAAGAAAGAAAGAAAGAGAGAGAGAGAGAAAGAAAGAAAGAAAGAAAGAAAGAAAGAAAGAAAGAAAGAAAGAAAGAAAGAAAGAAAGAAAGAAAGAAAGAAAGAAAGTCAGCAGTATAAATGCAGAATGCCCAAGCTTGGGGAAACTCCGTTTCCCTTGCTAAACTGGGGCTACAGTACAACCCACACCCACCAAAAAAACAGTCCTCTACTCTTCTCTAGAGTGTTGGGTCGAGCCTGAGGTTAGAAACATGACTCCATAGTGACCTGTGCAGGCCACAGTCTCACCTGTGGCCTCTCAGGGCACCTTGCTCCCTGCGTGAGGCAGATCTCTCATGATGCACCCCTGCTGTCTCTCTACCTGCAGCTTCAAGAAGAACTTTGGCATGGGAGACTATGGGAAGGAGAGAAATCAGGTGGCCCTTCGAGTCATCCAGAGCCAGCACAAGATGCTGGGTCCCATGAGCTTTGCCGAAAAGGCTGTTACTTTCTTCTTCATTGTACTAGTGGTGCTCTGGTTCACCAGGGAGCCAGGCTTCTTCCGTGGCTGGGGTAATCTGGCCTTTGCCAACAGCAAGGGGGAAAGGTGAGAGTTGCTGTGGGGAAGAGGGGAACACACCTGGGGCTCCATCCTTTGGGAAACATAAAAGGACCAGGGCCTCCACCTAAGAACAAGGGGTGATCCTGGGAGCAAGAGGATCTCACCAGGCTTGTCTAGGAGAGGTAGGAATATCGGAGTATCCCTGAGACACTAAGACCACCCTGCCTCTGCCACCCACAGCATGGCATCTGATGGAACCACGGCAATATTCATCGGTGTAATTCTATTCTTCGTGCCCTCTGAGATCCCAGGGTTGACCCAGGACCCAGGTAAGCACCTGGCCTGGAGCTGGGAAGGTTTTCCAGATAGACTTTGCCTCCAGGTAGGTAAAGGACACTGACTACACTTGGCAGTAGTCAACAAAGCCAGAGAGGCTAGGGTGACACTCTAAGGTATGGGAATTCAGGGAATTGGTGAATTGAGATGTTACAAAACTACACTGATGAAGCTCTGTTAGGGACCCATTCAAGGAGGTTACAGCGGAGGGGGGGAGGGAGGCCTATGGCTCTTACTGAACTGATCTTCTCTGCTTGGAGAGTAGAACACCCCGGGAGGCTGAAGGCCCCTCCTGCCCTTCTCACCTGGAAGATCGTGAATGAGAAGATGCCCTGGAACATCATACTGTTGCTGGGTGGTGGCTTTGCCCTGGCCAAAGGTAGTGAGGTGAGCCTCCCAGCCTGTTGGAGGGGAGCTCTGTGGCAGGAGAGAGGGGCCTTGTTTCTGTCCCACAGAAGAGAAACCAGATCCTGACTTGGAAAGAGGCCCCAAGAGGACAGAACCTCTGCAAAAGCTGCAGGGGAGTAGACGACAGCCCCAGCCAAAAAGGAAAATGAAATATGAGCCTTGGGACCCGTGCCCAGTGAGGTTCTAAAAGCCAAAGGGAGGGCAGGTTACTCTAATGAGTGGGATCGCTCTACAGCCCCTCATCCAGGCCAGACAGAATGCGTCGGATGCAGCACCTACGTAGGTGGTGTTGGGTTAACACCATCCTCCCGATGCAGCCACAAGGAGGCGCCATGATCACACCCCACCAGGCTCTTGGAACCAGGTCATCTTGCTTCAAAGACGCCAACAAAAAGAGAAACAAATTATTGAGACTACGGCCCTGGGCCTCCTTGTTCTGGCTCACTCATGGTGCATATAAAAGGCAGCTGGCCCAGATTAACAATTGATGCAGGATCTGTGCCTGTTGACTGCCAGACACTATGCTCAGGGCCAACAACATGGAATGAGGTGAAGCTTTCGCTGCCTGTACACCAGTGCAACTCTAGCTGCTAGTGTGGCTTGCCGATGCGATACAGATATGAGCAGGACAAGAACTCGGTGCTACTAGGAGTTCAGCAGACCACTGGCCTCTTCCATCCTAAGGGTCTTGTTCCCTTTGTTCCACTCTCCTTGGACTCCCAAGAGCAGTCCCCTTAACCCCAACCCATTGGACAGGGAGAGGACTACAGTTGTCCAGAGACTTTTGAGAGAGGTCAAGAAGGCAGGGGTAAAGAGATCAAAGGCTTTTATTGCCACAAAGCTTCAGGTCCCTTGAGAAAATCCTTGGGCCCCTTCTTAGCTTTTCACCTGACCCTTCACCCCTCCACAGCTACCCCAAGAGCAGCAGGAGGACCCATGATTCTAGTTGGATCATGTCTCCCTTCAGGGCTGTCCTGACTCTGAAGACTAACGTATGGGCAGCAGAGGCCTTGGAGTCCAAGCCAACCTGCCTCACACACTGCTCTCCTCTGCCCACAGAGATCAGGCCTATCCAAGTGGATAGGGGACAGATTGACACCACTGCAGCATGTACCATCCCCTGCCACTGCCTTCATTGTCTGTCTCCTGACTGCTGCCTTCACTGAGTGCATTAGCAACGTGGCCACCACCACACTCTTCCTGCCCATCTTGGCCTCGATGGTGAGCTGGCCTTGTAGACATGTTTCCTCCCAAGCAGCCTTCTCCCCCTAACCAGTCCCCTTAGGGACCTGTTGTTGCACCTCTGCCCCTCTCCTGGAGAGGGCTCTGATCTTGCATCCTTCTCCTGGTCTTAAATGCCTTAAGGGCCCTCTAGCCCCTGACTCACCTCATCTCCTCTGTGACCTCACCCCCTGGGTATCCCAATGGGGCTCGATGGTGGCCTCACCCACCTCCCCACCCCAGTCCTTGTTCTGGTCATTCCAGAGGTGACTAGGTAAAATTGCTCCCTGGAGCGTCCCCAGCCCCTTCCTCCCCAGGTGCGTTCCTGCAGCCTTTGATGACACCTCCCCGAGCCCCTTTGAGATCCATTTTATGGGCCCCTCCCCTCACTACACCCCGCAGGGCAGGGCTGCACATTCATCCCCTCCACAGAGGTCAAGGGGCCTTTCCCAGGTCACAAAGTGCTTTCTGGCAGAAATGTGTTTTCATGACCAGGGTGTAAGTTAGGGGGTGGAGCTGCCACCCAGAAAAGAGAGAATTGAGGCCAGGCCTCACTCCTCAGGATGCAGACCAAGCTCAGCTCTGACCCACTGTTCCATCTGCAGGCTCAGGCCATCTGCATACACCCTCTCTATGTCATGCTCCCCTGCACCCTGGCTTCCTCCCTGGCCTTCATGCTGCCTGTGGCCACCCCGCCTAACGCCATCATCTTCTCCTTTGGGGATCTCAAAGTGACTGATATGGTGAGTGGAAGGAACCACAAGTCCCTCTCCTCCTTCCTGCCTGCCTGCCTTCCCTCTCTGTGGACCACAAAGTAGTTGAAAGCCTCTGAAATGCTCAGAGGTCAGAGGAGGGCCCCGTGCGGCTGAGGGTACACAAGAGGAGGCTGAGATGTGATCCTTCAGCCGGAAGACTGTCAAACCCTGCAGCACCAGCCACAAAAGAGGAATAGGACAGGTCAGGCTCCGGGCTCCAGGCTCAGAAAAATGAATTTGGGAAGCACAATCCCAGGCCCCAGGTGTTCATGAGTGCCCCTCTCTGCTTTCCCTGTTAGGATTTGGAGTGAAGCGTGGGGCAAGGGCACTGCCTAGCCCCGCAGGTTAGGCCAAAGGCTGGACCTCGCAGGGAGAGGTTTGCTTGTGGGCGGGCTCCTGAGCCCTGCAGGTTAGGCACTGGAGCTGCTCAGCACCCACTGACCCAAACTGACTCTCCCCACCTCAGGCTCGTGCTGGATTCCTGCTCAACATCATCGGGGTGCTGGTCATCATGCTGGCTATCAACAGCTGGGGCATCCCGATCTTCAACCTGCACACCTTTCCATCATGGGCCCAGTCAAACATCACCCAGTGCCTTTCCAGCCAACCCAGCTTCACTACACCCGGCCCCTAGATCGGGGGCAACCTGGCCAAGCCCACCTCCATCTCCGTCCCACTCCTCTGAGCCACGAGGTGACACCCCAAGTTCCATGCCCAGGGCCAAGAGCTGCAAGAAAGGTCCGTGTGCCCACAACCTCATGCGTGTCTGTGAGGTGTGCGCCCTGTCTCCAGAGTGTCAGAGGAAAATGACTATGTCTACACTTATATGTACACACATGTGTGCAAGTGAGGGCTACCAGTGGGGCTTTGTCTGCAGGCTTGATGGTGCGCATGCGTGCATCTGCAGAAAACACATATCCTTCCTTGGCTTCCTGTCTTGGGAGCCAGACTCCTTTGCACATATTTATTAAAACTTTGGGTTAGGGTGGCCTGGAAGCAAGGCCTGCCATGGGCACAGCCTTTGGGACTCCAGCCCAGCCTGCCCAAGTTTGGGAAGGGTTCAGATATTAAAGCCTTTCTCAGTAGAGTCTGAGATGGTCTTTCGCATCAGTACCATGTGGTTCTGGCCCACGTGAGAAGGGACGGGAAGGGGCCGGGCCTCTGTCCCATATGGTGGCTCCCTGGACACTGCTCCCACCCTCAGGAGAAAGTAATGGTAGGGCACCCCTGCCAGTGCCGACCGGAGTGGGAGCAGCCACCCAAGAAAGCAGCACTGACATCACCAGCTGGCTAATTGGGAGCTGCCAGTCTCTGCGTGTCTTTGGGAAAACCGGCCTCCCTGTTCCCAGAGCACTCCCTGGGCATTTACATAAAACCCTCTCTCCCTGCCAATTCCTCACCGACCCTTCCTCCATCTGGAAAAACCAGTCCCACCAGACCAGAGGAGGTAGGCTGACCCATGCCAGGGCCCAGAAAGATGGACCCTCAACCCCAAATGCTAGCAACAGCAGGACAGATGCAGGCTAGACTCAGGAACAGGGTCAACGCTGCCATGGCCCTCAGAGCCAAAACCAGACAACTTAGGATGATGCTGCCTTCTTACCTTTGCCCTTCCTCTGCCGTCCTACTACTCCATATCCTCATAGCCTCCAGAGCTTTCATGTGGGTTTCATACTACCTATTATCCATTCCAGGGGGTTCAACATCTCTTCCGTGCTGGAAGTTCATCTTTATGTCTGTCCTAAGTCTTTGTTGTTGTAGACAAAAAAGAAAAAACCAAAAACAATTTAATTTGGGTTTCCCCCAGGGCTGGAGGTTCGTGGGGAGTGCAGCTGGGAGGGGGCTGCCATGCAGGGGAGAACACTGCTGTCCCCGGGGGACAGGGGATCTTGACAGGACATGCCAGACATACAGGAGAGGGAGGAGTGTCAGGCAAGTGGTTCCGCCCCCATCTTGGCCCCCAGGCTGGCATTCTTCATGCATGAAGCATACAGTAAATCAGGGGCTCCCATCCAGACCCACACTAGGACCCCAAGACCCCAGGCAACTGTACCCCCAGAATGGCAGGGCTCCCCAGTGGCTTACCCACAATGCAGTGGGTCCCTGAGCAATAGATCCCCCATCCCCGCAAGGTGCTCTGCTGCTCTGCCCCTGCTTTCTCCAGGACCCTGCCTGGGTACCTACAGTCCAGCTTTGGCTAGGGAGAAATTCTCTGGGGTGCACACGTCCCACCCGCTATTCGCTATTCGCAACTCCATAGCAATCCCAGGTATGAAGCTTGCCCTAACTGCTTGGAGGAAACAGTTTAAAAGCCAGCCTGGGGGTCTCGCAGCCAGCTGGGTGGCAGATGCCCTCAAAGGACTCGGGAATCAAGCCTCCCCAAGTGCTCAGAAACCACCCCCGAAGCAGGCAGGAGTGTGGCCGGGTGGCAGGCGGCACCTGTCAGCCTAATCACCATCATTAACTGAGCAATAAAGCAGCATGGACTGGGCCAGCCTTTGAAGGAAGGGCCGATGGGCCCAGGTCAGGCTTGTACAGGCAGCCTAGCAGCTCAGGCCCTGTGTGCACACACTTCAGCTACAGCAAGTAGATAAGGATTAAGGTCTTCAAGTTTTCTCTTGAGTATTTACTCCTCATCATCAATGATTTCCGGGAAGTAGTATGGGGCTTTGAGCATCTCCTACCTGCCAAGCTGGTCAGCACTGGAACTCAAGAACTTCCAGGGTAATGAGTTCCCAGGGCCTTGAGGACAGAGGCAGAAGAAAACGAGGCTGGAAGGAACTTGAGGACAATTGGTGGAGCTACAGCCCCCGAGTGTTGTACAAATGAACGAATGCAGTGGATACATAGAGAAGCTTCTCACTCCTAGAAGGAAGCTAGCCAGTCTGCCCTCAAAGACCCTTTCCAGACTGCCGTGTGTAGAGGCTAGGCACCTTGAAACAGCATCATGGCTTCTGTGGGCCACGGTCCTGGAAGGTCAGCAGACAGGCCCAGTTTTCTGTTTGCCTCTGCCCCTGTCCCTGTAGGCCCTGGGGTGTCCCTATTTCCAACTCCTTCCTGCTGGGCCAGGAGGCAGCTAAGGCAACCCAAAGCACAGGGACTTAGGTATGAAGCCTGAGCAGGAGAAACCTGCAGGGTGAAAGGAGAAAGCATCTATGGCAATGGGAGCAGGGCTGTCAGGGCCTCCCTGTGGTCCCCCTTGACCTGTACCCCCAGTCACAGGACAGCTCTAGGGGTTACAGTCCTTGGCTCCAGAACCGTAAGTGCTGAGTCTCCTCAAAGTCTCCGAGGGGAGGCTACTCCTCGGAAAAGGAAGGGTAGCATAGCCAAGAGGACAGGGGGCAGGGTGGAACAGGACAGGGACAGGAGAAGCTTCAGCGGGTTCCAGTTTACAGGAGGTACCCCATGGCCTCCATAGCCTGGCCCATGTTAATCACAATCATCAGAACTACAAAGGTTTTATTTGGTGTGTGTGTGTGTGTGTGTGTGTGTGTGTGTGTGTGTGTGTGTGTGTGGTGGTTTTGGATATGAAACCCAAGAGTGCTCTACCACTGAACTATACTCCAAGTCCTTTTTATTTGTTATTTATTTATTTATCGATTTATTTATTTTTGTCTTTTTGAGACAGAGTCTCACTGTGCAGTTCAGTCTGGCCTTGAGCTCACTTTTGTGGCCCCAGCTGGTCTCAAACTAGCACTGATCCTCCTGCCTTAGCCTCCAAGCGCTGGGATTACAGGTGTGTGCCGCCACACTTGGCTTATTTATTTATTTATTTATTTATTTATTATGTCCAGCTCAGCTTGCCCTGGGGTTGGGGCTGGCACAGTCTGTGGTGCCAGGGATCAAACCACGGTCCCTGTGGTTGTCTAAGCTTGCCCAAGCAGTCACTTTAGACCACTGAGCCACCCTGCCAGCTCCAATATAACATTGTGTATATTTTTGTTGTTGTTGTTGTAGTGGGGATCGAACTCAAGATCTTGCACTTGCCAGGCAGGTACTTGTGCCCCTAGGCTATCTCCCCAGCCCCTGTATTTGTTATTTTGTGCCAATGTTCCACTGAGTAGCCCAGGCTGGCCTTGCACTTGTGATTCTCCTGACTCAGTTTCCTGAGTAATTGGGGTTACAGGTGTGCACCACCACACCTGTAGAACTGAGCGGGGCAGGGAGGCTGACGGCCTCATAAGGGTGACCCTCCCCCACCTTAGGGCCTGGAGGGCTGCGATACAGGAGTCAAGGAGGAAGGGGGGTGGAGAAGCTGACTGGAAAGATCATGACAAAGACATGAAGACTGTACAGAGAACCATGCATTCCTAGGTACAACAGACTCCACCAACACCTGGGCACAGTCACACACCTGACTCTCCTTGGTACCTAGTTACCAGCGCTTTCAGCCTCCCAGATGCTCATTCATCCACAGAAACCAACATAGGCAAACAGAGTCACAGCCACTTGGTCATCTGCGATCACTAAGGTACTCCTGCACACAAGGCCATGTTCTCACAAATCCCAGATGCTCATGCACACTCCCAAATTCTGGTGTAGACACGTTTAGCAGCACGTGGTCACTGCACAGCTTCATGCGCACCGTGGTGGTGTGAGCATGAGAGCAGCAATGTCAATACCTGCACTCACACAGAGGCGCACGGACACTGCTTTACCCCGACAGTGACTTTGGTGCAAACACACACACACACACATGCACACAGAGACACACACACATGCATGCTTGTGCGCGCGCGCGCGCGCGCACACACACACACACACACACACACACACACACACACCTGCTTCCTTCTATCGACCTCCACAACCTGAAACCTGTCTCATACAGCAGAAGGGCTGAAGACCAGAGGAGAACCCCCTACACACCTAGCAGGACTCTGAGTTCTTCCTCAAGGCCCTCCCTCATCAAGCTTGGAAACTCCCTGAACTTCCCAGGGGGTCATCCAACCAGAACAGCACAGACCTCCTATCTCAATTCCCCACACACACCTTCTGACCTGGAGTTCCTCCATCCTCCACAGCCAAGGAGCTGCCTGCTGACCCCAAGAAGCCCACCCTGACTGACCCAGATCCCTTCAGCCTTCCTTTGATATGGGGTCCTTATGTCAACTACCCTTGGGCCTCTTTCCTTTGAAGATGTTCTGTTTGCGGGGAGGTGCCAAACCTAGAACCTCAAATGCTAAACACACGATTTACCTCCAAGCACTACCTCCAGCCTCTCAGTAGATATTCTTTGGGTATGTGTGTCAGGGGTATTTTAACAGCCTCAAGTTGGCCTTGAATTCACTCTATAGCCTAAGTTGGCCTTCAATTTGCAATCTTCTTGCCCCAACTTCCTGAGTACTGAGATTACAGGTGTATTCCCCCATATCTGGTTTCTGTAGATATTAAGTGTCTCCCATGTCCATGGAGTGAGACTCTGAGGATCTGGGAAGAGGTAGGCTCAATCCTGGGAGCTCATTTTAAGAAAATAAGTCCAGCCTCCAGGAGCACAAGTGGAGATGGCCCCTCCCAAGGTGGGATGTGTGAAAGGCCATCTCTCCTCCATCACACTGGGGCTTCCAAGAGTGAAATCTCTTCTCTGGGACTCCCAGAGTCTTGTCTTCCCTAGGCCCCAGCCTGTTTAAACACCCAGGTGCGGTCTATTCAGGTGGGGGCCAACTCAGCTCCATCTGCAGGCCTGGAAAGAGCCTGGGAATGGAAGGAACAGATTTGTACAGAGAAGCCCTTCCCAGGGAAGCAGAGTCAACAGTGCAGGAGCCCAAACTGAGGCCAAATGCTAGGATCAACTTTCAGGGCCTAGAAGAAAACTCTGAGGGGCCAGTGTGACAAAGGAAGGAGAGGTTGGTCCAATCCAGAGACAGGAGGAGGAGAAAGATCTCATAAATCCTCTTCTAGTTTCAACTCTATGGAATTCCCAAGGCTCTAACTCCCAGACTACCAGCAATGAGGAAGTTGTGCTTCCCAAAGGAAAGAGGGAGCCAAAACCCACACCCATTCCTGGGGCAGAGGTAGAGCCTGTTTCAGAAGAAGAAGAATTTCATTTCTCTCAATAGAACCAGGGCCAAACTGTGGAGAGACTATAACCACAGTCTCTTGGCAGACCTTGCCAGGTTCTTGGACCTGAGTTCATTTGTATATCCCTGATTTCCTCTTTCTTTCTTTCTTTCTTTCTTTCTCTTTCTTTCTTTTTCTTTCTTTCTTTCTTTCTTTCTTTCTTTCTTTCTTTCTTTCTTCCCGACTTTCAGCTAAACTTAGGTTCTTCTTCTTCTCCTCCTCCTCCTCCTCTTCTTCCTCCTCCCTCTCCCCCTTCTCCTTTCCCTCTTCTCCTCTTCCCCTTCTTCCCCCTCCTTCCCCTCCTCCCTCTCTTACCTCCTCTTCCTCTCTCTCCTCCTTCTCTCCCTCCCCCTCCTCCTTTTTTTGACCATTTTTATTTTGCCTATGAATTGCCCATGTATATCCTTTTCTATAAAGTCTTTTCATTTATTTATAAGTGTTCTTTGTATAGTATGAATACTAACCCTTTGCCTACTATGTTGTTATAACATTTTCTTCCAAGTGATGTTTTTTTTTACTTTTAACTTTGACTTTTTAATTTTGTTTATGTTATACTTTACTATAAAGAAATTTTGAGGGTTTTTTTTTTTTTTTTCTTGTTTCAGAACCTTTCTTTGTTTATTCACTCATTTTTATGGCTGGCTCAGCCCACCCCAAAGACAGGGCTGGCACAGCATGTGGTGCCGCGGATCGAACCACCTGAAGCCTGAAGCCGCCCAAGCTTTCCCAAGCAGGCACTTTAGACCACTGAGCCATCCTGCCAGGCCCTAAATTTTGAGTTTTTATTTACTCAAGTCTTTCAATATGGCTTCTGGGTTTGATATGACACTTTAAAAAATGTCTTCTCCCCTCCAGAATGTAGTTAAAATATTTCCTCTTTTTTTTTTTTTTCTAAGTATTTATATGGTTTTCATTTTCATTTTTGTTTTTGTTTGTTTGTTTCTAACTTTTTAAGACTAGGTCCCGCCATACAGTTCAGGCTGGCCTTGAGCTCATTTTGTAGCCCAGGCTAGTCTTGAACTTGCAATGATCCTCCTGCCCCAGCCTCTCAAGTGCTGGGATTGCAGATATGTGCCACCATGCTCAGCCTTCATTTTTGCTTTAGATCTTTAGCCCATCAGGATTTTTTAAATGTACAACATGAAGTTAGCTGGGGTTATAGCTCAGTGGCACAACTCCTCCTTGGCAAGCTCAAGGTCCTGAGTTTGATTCCCAATCCAAAAAAAAAAAAAAAAAAAAAAAATCATGGTCTGAAGGTGCATCTATTTCCTGTTGAACGTGAAGCTATACAGTCTGGTACAGCATGTGGTGCCAGGGATTGAACTGTGGTCCCTGAGGTTGCCTAAGCAGGTGCTTTAGACCACTGAGCTATTTTGCTGGCCCCTTTCTTTGCTTCTTTCACTCTGTCATATGCCCAACTTTCATAGATATCCAAGTTTATTCTGTACTCCATTATCTTTTTTTTCTTTTTTTTTTTTTAGAACTGGGGTTCAAACTCACGACCTTGCACTTGCCAGTGCAGGCACCTGTGCCACAGAGCTATCTCCCAGCCCCTGTACTCCATTATCTTAAATTAAGTTTTTAATTTTTTTCTACCCCCAAATTGCACTGTTTTTTTTTTTTTTTTTTTTTTTTTGTCTTTTTGAGGCAGGGTCTCGCTATGCAGTTGAGGCTGGTCCTGAGCTCACTTTTGTAGCCCAGGCTGGTCTCGAACTCGCACCAATCCTCCTGCCTCAGCCTCCCGAGTGCTGGGATTACAGGCGTGAGCCACCACGCCCGGCTCCAAATTGCACTGTTTTAATTATGAAAGCCTTTCTGGACATTTGGAGAATGATAGGTAAATTTCCCCTATTAGTTTTCTTTTAATATATATTTCCCCCAAGGGGAGAGGGAGATAGCTCCGTGGCACAAGTGTCTGCCTGGCAAGTGCAAGGTTGTGAGTTCAAACCCTGGTCCAGCCCCCCCCCCCAAAAAAATATATATATATAATTTCCCCCAAACTTTAGAATCAGCTTGTAGAGTTATGGAGGGAGGGGATTTAGGTATTGTATTTGAATTGCATTCTGCTTGTGAATTACTTTGAAGAGAATTGACATCTTTACCTATTGTATTCAGCTTTCTACTTCAGGAACATTATGCACTTGTATGTTTATTCAAGTGTTACTTTATATCAGTCAGTAAATTTCTTTTTCTTTTCTTTTCTTTTTTGTTTTTTAATGTATTTTAGTACAAGGTCTGCAGGGTCTCACTACACAGATTGTACTTCAGCCTCCCAAATTTGGAATTATAGGCTCGTGCACCACCATGCCAGGCCTCATTCTGAGTCTCAGCACACCCCGGGGGCGAGTCCAGGATGGCAGGCCAGGGATTGAATCCCAGTCGCTGCACCTGCCTAAGCAGGCACTTTAGTCTGCTGAGCTATCTGGCTGGCCCTAAATTTCCTTTATTTAAAATGTGGATTTTGTGTTTTTTTTTAAGTTACTCTTGGTTATGTTGTAGTGTTCCAAGTATAAATTGGGTCTATTGTCTCTATTTTCCGATTGGCTGTTTAAGTTGTACAGAAATGGTTTTGCACTGGGTGTGGTAGTTACATGCCTTTAATCCCAGCACTCTGAGACTGAAGAAAGAAAATTGCCATAAATTCAATGTCAGCTTGGATTATATACTGAGTTCAAGGCCAGCCTGGACTACATAGTAAGACTCTATCTCAAAAACAAAAACAATAGGCCCAGCAGGATGGCTCAGTGGTCTAAAGCGCCTGCTTAGGAAAGCTTGGGAGACTGCAGGGACCACGGTTTGATCCCCAGCACCACATGCTGTGCCAGCCCTGCCCTCAGGGCGGGCTGAGCCAGCCATAAAAAATAAATAAATATCGTGAGTTTGAACCCCAGTCCCACAAAAAAAAAAAATAAATAAAATAAATAAATAAATAAATAAATAAACAAACAAACAAAAGTTCTGAAACAAGAAAAAAAAAAACTCCTAGTTTTGAACTTTACACACAACATATTTTCTGCTGCTACTCTTCTCCATTAATTCTAAATTATCCTTTAACTTATTCTCTTAGATTTCCTAAATAAATAATCACATTATTTGTAATTCTTTTTGTTTGTTTGTTTGGTTTTTTTGGGGGGGTTGAATTTTGGTCCTTCACACTGAGGTATATTTCCTCTTTTTTTTTTTTAATTTTTTTTATTTTCAGAAGGGTATCACTAAATGGTTAAACTGTCCAGGTTGGGCTGGAATTCGCAATCCTCTTGTCTTAGTCTCCCCTCCAGAGTGCTGAGACAGTAGGTGTATACCACTCCGCCTGGGGTTCATTTATAATTCTTTAAAGATTCTGTCTGTCTGCCTCTGTAGCGCTCTCTCTCTCCCCCTTCCCCCTCCCCCCCCCCACTCTTTTAGATAGGGCCACTTTATAGTTCAGGCTAGCCTACTCACTGTGTAGTTCTGGCTGGCCTCAACCTTACAGATATCCTCCTGCCTCAGCCCCTTGAGTGCTGGGATTATCAGCATGCACAACCATACTAGCTGATTTAAATTTCTTATACAAAAGAAAGCATGCAATATTTAAACTTGTGTGTCTGGTTTATTTCACTTAACATTATGGTCTCGGGGAGCTTCCATTTTCCTACTAATGAATCAGTTTCCTCCTTATGGCAGAGTAGCACTCCATTGTGTGTAAATCACATATTCTCTTTATCTATTCATCTGTTAGTGGACATACTGCCCTTGTTAGGACCTTCAGAATAATATCAGTTCACAGCAGTGACAGAGGTATAGAATTTTAAGTTATCTTTCCTGGTTCTCTATGACCAGAGCATCCATATAGAAATATCTGTGGGGGGCTGGGTGTGGTGGCACCTAATCCCAGCACTTGGGAGGCTAAGACAGGAGAATCAGTGTGAGTTCGAGACCAGCCTGGGCTACAAAAGTGAGCTCAAGGCCAGCCTGAACCACATAGCAAGACCCTGTTTTAAAAAGACAAAAAAAAAAAAAAAAAAGGACAAGAAAAAGAAAAAAAGAAGTATCTGTGAGTTTAGAAACAACAATCAGCCTTGAATAGATCAGATAGGAGCAATTAGTAAATACTACAATACGGAGATCCCTGTACCTGCCCTTTCGCTGTGGAATACCACTGATTATTAGGCTTAAGAAAGGCAGATTGAGGGCTGGAGAGATAGCTCTGTGGTCTAGAGCACCTGCTTAGGCTAACTGAAAGGACCGCAGTTCAATCCCTGTCACCACATGCTGCACCAGCCTCACCCCTAGAGCAGGCTGAGGTAATAATAAAAAAAAAAAAAATTTTTTTTAAAAAGGCAGATTGAATCAGGTCCTATGACTTAACCTCAGGGGGGAAAATGTTTTAAACAGGGTCTCACTCTGTAATTCAGGTTTGCTTTGAACTCATTACATAGTCCAAGCTGGCACTGCACTTGTGGCAGTCCTCCTGCCTCAGCCTCCCAAGAGCTGGGACTACAGGTGTGTACCACCACACCCAGTTAGAAAAGAATTCTTTTTCTTTCTTTCTTTTTTTTTTTTTTTTTTCCGTCTTTTTGAGACAAGGTCTCACTATGCAGTTCAGGCTAGCCTTGAGCTCACTTTTGTAGCCCAGGCTGGTCTCAAACTCACACTGATTCTCCTGCCTCAGCCTGCCAAGTGCTGGGATTACAAGCTTAAGCCACCATGCCCAGATTTTTTTTTTTAACAAAAGCACAAATGCACTTTTATTTCCCATTAGTTGAAATTCTTGAGGGGTACAGCATCATGTGGATTTGGTGTCCAATGGCCTTAGCAGGAAGGTTGCTTCGGAGCTTGGCATGAACCATGCCGCTGTTTCCACGGGCCCGAGTTACTTTTCCCCGATCACACAGGTTTTGTTTGGTTTGTCACCTGTAGTCACTGTGTTGTTTTTCACTTTGTACACATAAGCACATCTCTTGCCCAAGTAGAATTCAGTTTCATCCCTGGCATAAACACCTTCAATTTTAAGAAGAACTGTATGTTCCCTCTGGTTCTGGAGACCCTGCTTACAGCCAGCAAAAATGGCCTTGCATCACAGTCTTCCAGACATAATTGTCCTTTAGAAGTCTTGTTCCCAGCAGGCTGCACTTATTTGCCCCCAATTCCCACACCGGTTGCCTCCCTCACCACCCCCTAGAAAAAAATTTTTAAACCCAAGTGAATATGTTATCATATCCTCGTTTACCACCCAGCACCACAAGCAGTTTTGGTGAAGGGAGAATACACATTTATTGAGTAGGTACTATATACCAGGGATGGTGCTAGAAAATTTAAATATATAGGTTTATTTAATTTTTGGAATAACCCAACAGGCACTATATCACTGTTAGCAGAGCAGGAAACTGAGAGTCAGAGTATGGATGATCACACACTAACCATCTTTTGCAAATGGGTGCATGATCATTATCTGCCTCAGTACCCTCATTCTGTTGACCAATGAAGATTCCCTACCTAGACCAAGAATTTTCCAAAGTGTTTATTCTGCTCCACCCTTGTGCCAATGACCACCCACCCCACCCAGCATGGGTTGGCATTACCTCTGCCCTTGGAATGGGAGAGTAAGTGGTTAAGAGCCGAGCTGCCCACACCCGCAGGCTTCACTGGGTGACAGTTTTATCACCTCGTCCCAGAGCCCTCAGCTACAAGTGGGCTTAGATTCCAGGCAAGGGGAGAGGGTGGGGGATGGGGAAAGTGACTGGGGAAGAAAGGGGGCAGAACTGGCGCAGTGGATGTAAAAGTAACAGGGAGAAGGAGGTACGGACAAGTCTGGGGCCACAGCACAGAGGCCTTCCAGGGAATGGGGACAAGTCCCAGGCCTAAGCCAAGTAGGACCAGTGGTGGTCAAATCCTGAACTTCTCAGCCTAGAGAGCAGAGCTGTGAAGTCATGACAGGACTCCTGGCCCAGAGCAGAGACATGCACACAGACATGATTATAAACATGCAGGTGGTATACCAAGGACCCAGACACAGGCTACAGGGACCAAGACCCACAGACACCAGGGAAGAAGCAGACTCGGACACACTGCAACCCAGAGACAAGGGACAGTCCCAGGGAGAGCCACATGGAGACTGGCATACCGCAGACTTACAGAGGGTACCATATAGGTAGGTTATGGGTGCACACACTCCCACATAAGGTGTCAGAGAGACTGTGGATTGGTGGGCAGGGCCTGGACCCTCTAGGCCATTCCCAACATCCCTATAACGGTGCTTGGCTTTGGAGGGGTCGAAGCACTGCCACCCACATCATGCCTCAGACCCATGGGCCCCCACCACACACTGTTCCACAGAACTCCTCGGCAGCTCCACGTACACGTATATGGCAGCCGGGCTCTTCTAACATACACATGCATGCCCCAACAGGCCTCTGCCTCACCCATGGGGGCTGACATCCCCCATCTGGGGTACAGGTAGGGACCAAGGGACAACCCCCTTCTCCACAAGCCACAGGCTGTGCCCGCCGGCAAGAAGAGGGGGCCCGGGCTAGCTTGAGAGAAGGGCGGGGTTAGGGGGACGGGGTGCGGCTGGGGCGGGCACAAGAGCCGGTACCTGTCAAACAAGAGCCAAGGAGCAAACTGGCTTCTTAGTCACCTTTCTCTTCTCCCCATTTTGGCAGCAGCCCCTCAGGGCAAGGGGAAGCTGATATCATAATTATTGGCTCACCCGGCAGCTGCCTCCCCTCACCTGATGTCAGCACAGACCCAGGAAGGCCCAGCTGACGGACTGACAGACGGACCGAGCTCCTGGCCCCCTAGGTCTGGGCCCCCACGCCGACCTGCTTCACTGAGCAGGTAAGAGGAGACCTGGCCCAAGTCAGCCGTGGAGGCCAGCAGGGCTGGGCTAGCACCTGGGGAGGGGGCTCACCTTTTTAATGGGCCTCAGGAAGGACAGGAGCATCTGGATGTTTCTCAGCTTCTGGCTGCAGCTCAAGGGAAGCTCGCAATCAGGGTGAGTGCCTGGAGGCTAAGGGGGACCCCCCTCCTTCTTGCCCCTCCTCTCATTGTCCAAGTTGTCTAACTCTAAGCCTGCTTGCGCTGTGGAGTGGATCTTCGTTCTGGGCTGGGTGGTTGCCCTGCCCCTGGGTGTTGGAGCAGATGTGCTTGCCCACCTTGTGCTGGGACAGCTCGACAACTCGAAAGGGCCATGACTGGAAAACGAGAGCAGAAAGATGAGCACGCAGATTCCAAACCAAGTGGCTCTTCCAGAAACAGTGGAAAGGGAAAAGCCCAGCATGCATGGCTCAAGGAGTCTCTCAGATCTCTCTGAGCAGCCTGGGCTAGAGTTTAAGTGCCTGGGGCCCTTGGGGGAGCCCGGGTTGCAGGAAGGAGATGATGTACCTGGTGGAGAGGCAGACAGGTGGCAAACAGGTGCTGTGGAGCTGATGCTGAGTTTGAAACAGTCTCCTCCAGCTGTAGGGACCTTTCCTGTCCTGAAGACCTGTGAGGCAAAGAAGCCTGGGAAGCAGCAGACCTGGGATGATCAGTGAGCTCTTAGAACTCCAAATCCTAGAACTGGGGACTCTGGAGAATAAAACCTCCAAAGGAAATGGCTTGAGCAGCAGGCAGCCCCCTCCAGCTCCTGCAGTCCTCCCTGCCCCCTGCCAGACCAGGTAAGGTTCTGGCATTCCCCACGAATTCCCCCCATGCCCTCCCTAAATGTCCCAAGAAGCAGGCTGGCTTAAGAATAGACTATTCAAGTGGGAGGGTCTGTCGATTACAGCTAGTCAGTATGAAATGACCTGGAGGAAAGGGGTCCTCCTCTTGAGAACGCACCTCAGCCAACTGCCATCTCTGAGCCAGTCATTTCCCACCAGACTGAACTTCTCCTCCTAGTCTTCCTACTCCCTGCAGAAGGAAGTTTGGTGCGCTTCCTCATAGTCAGGAAGCCCTTTCTGGAGTCTCTCTGAAGTCTTTAGTGCTGTAGGGTCCAGCTCACCTTGCCCTCTGATCCCTCCCTCTTCACTGCTGATGAATTCCCATTCCTCTGAGCTGATCACACAGTTGGATGGTGAGAGTGACACTGTGTATGAGTCCCGTCCCCGCTGGGCTTTGCTCAGACCCTTCTACCAGCTTGGTCATTCCCAGGCCTGCAGAACAGGCCAGGACAAAAGCAGGAGAGGGGCATCCCTGACTGATGGAGGGTGGGGCCGCTCCTCCCTGCCCAGCCTCTTTTTCTTCTGCCTCTGTATGTGACCTCAGGTGGGCCAGGCAGGAACAGAGCTGGGCTGGGTGCTGGGCAGGGTTCTGCCCCAGGTTGGGATCTTCGGGGGCTAAGGTGCCAAGGGGAGAGGCACATGTCCTCCCAGATCTCTGCCCAGCCCCGCCCATGCAGCCTCTGCCGAGCTCAGCTCCCAGCTCCGGGGCTTGCTGAGGCACGCTGCACCCCTAGGCCCTGCGCCTCACTCACCTCCAGAGTCAAGAACCTGTTCTCCCGGGAATGCTGGTGAGTTCTCAGAGGACTGTATTTCCCAGGGGCTCAGGGAGCCCCAGAATGCTCTGGATCCATGGATCCTGGAAAAGCGAGAGAAAAACAAGCCTTGGACTCTCCATCCTTTGCAGCCTGGAAGTCCTTCCTGATGTCTAACTCCCTCCTCACTCTAGGTTGAGTTGAGCCTGGTCTTTACATATTGGCAGAACCCCCAGTGCCTGCCCCAGGTCCATACTCCTAGCCAGAAACTGTTCCTAAGTTATGTTGAAATGTCTTCAGAGTTTGTGGGCAGAAAGGGAATAGAGGCCCCTCACCGGCTGCCCTCTGTCACTCTCTGTCCAGCACTTTATTGTAATGAGACTAGGGACCACCTCTACTCAGGACTTATCCCCCATGCGCCCTCCCATAGCAGGGGAATGGAAAGGACAAAAGCCTTCCAGTGGTCTTGCTTACTAACTTCTTCGGCAGGGGAAACTGAGACTTCAGGGAAATGCTTCAGCACTTTAAATTGAATTTGCAGGGACTCTGTGACCGCAGGAGGTGGTTTCCTGAGTGCAGAGCCAGCCATTGATCTGGGGTGCACAGGGTTGGGCTGGCAATGTGCCCGGGAGCAGGGGAAGGGCAGGAGGGCCTCAGGGAAGATGCACCCCAGAAGCACCAACCAAATGGTGACTGCAGAAGTTGGGTCTTTCTGAGGCATGAATCCCCTCCCCTGCTCCTTCTGCCATCTTTGTGCCCACCTTTTACCTCCTGAGCCTTCCACCCATCCATCACTTTTCCCTTCCAAACCTTCGTCCTGTGATGACTCTGTGTGTGTGTGTGTGCGCGCGCGCGTGTGTGTGTGTGTGTGTGTGTGTGTGTGTGTGTGTGTGCTGTTGGGGGTTGAATGGAGGGCCTTATTTATAGCTAAGTGCTTGGCCACAGATCTATATCTCCAGCAATCCCACTTCCTTATGTGTTTGTTTGCTTTAAAGTCAGGGTTTCACTATGTGGCCCGGTTTGGCCTCAAACTCCTGGGCTCAGGTGACCTTAAGCCATTACAGGAGCACTGCACATTATCTGGTTTTTGACTCACCTCAGTCCCCTTCCTTTCCACCTCTACATCTCATCCCCAGCCTTCCTTCCATCTTCTCAACCGCAGCCACCTCCTTCTGCCGGTCTCACCCTCACTCCCATCTCCGTTCTTCTTAGCTGCATATCCCCATCCGCACCATCTCCCCTTCCCCTTTATACCATGGATCCCCTTGGAATCCAGCATCCTTCCTCAGCACCTCCGCCAGGAGTACAGAGGCAAAGCACAGGGCCAGGATCCTGGAACAAACAGATTGTGTAGACTCATCCCCACGGAAGCTTTCATCTTCCTAATCTTGTTTTGGCCTTAAAGGTTGGATGCTGGCCAAATAGTAAGAATGAGTTCAGCTGGAGGTGTAGTTCAGTGATGGAACATGTGCTCTGCATGCACGAGACCCTGGGTTTAATCCCAATACCTGCTCCCCTCCCTCAAAAAAAAAAAAAAGAAAAAAGAGTTCAGATGCAACAAGACAAGTTGACATTGGCCATCCCACAGACTTCTGTTTTGGGTATGTGGCAAGAGAAGGGGGAGATGGTGAAGTGGGTCAGAGGAACCCAAAAGGAGATGGTGGCAGCCCTTCTTAGAGCACTGAGGTCATGACTGAGCTGAACACGGATAGCCAGGCCATGGCGGGGGAAGGACAGAAGCCACAGCTAGGCCTGCTGGGTGTTTAGGAATGGCTGCCACTGTCATGAGCATCCCCCGTCTCTGCTCCACCTGTGGCTCTCGCTTAGTCAGCTCAGATTAATGGGGCCTGAGAGAGAATTAGCTGAATCGTGAGCTTTCAGGGAACTAGACAGAAACCCTACCATGAGTCACCAAGAAGAAGAGCTTGTGCTCTCACAGGGACTCTGGAAGCTCCAGGGGGTGGGCATCCCTCAGGACCCTCCCCAACCTCCTTTCTAATCCCATGGGAGGATTTATCATCAATGGGCTTCAAGCCCTGTTCTCATGTAGCTTCTAGGGGCCTTCAGGGCACCTCAGCCTGAAACCACTGTTTCTAACAAACTATAACCACCCTGGACACCAACACACACACAATACACACTCATGCACACACAGAGAGAATGGGGTGTTTCCCTGGAACCGGATTGCCCAGAGACAGCTGGAGTTCCCACCTACACTTGTAAATTCCACAACCATGTCCCAGACTGCACCAGCCCATCTGTCTCAAAAGGCAGAGGATGTATACTATGACACACACACACACACACTCCACTGTGACCAGAAAACTTAATGAAAAGATTCTGCAGTCCGTTCCTCATACAGAGCCCAAGTGACCACAGCAGCATGCACAGTGAGTGGTAGGTGATGTTCTTATCTCTCCCTGGATGGAGTCCTTGGAGCCCACAAAGGGCCCCACAAACCATGTAGCTTTGTTCTCTGGGTCACTGGCCCTTCCCATGGACCCAAAGAAGGCGCGGTTTGAGGAAAGAAATTCCTTGAGATGGCAATGTCAAGGCCAGGAGGATTGGGGGATGTCAGGAGAGAAACATGGAGGCCGGAGCTAAGGACCTGGTGGACCCAGAAAGGTGCCCTCAGAGCCTGCCACTTCTCAAAGGCATGACTGCCTGGAAGAAGGGACTTGAGAGCAAGGAACAATCCCTTCCCTTGGTGGGGTCTCAGTGTCCCTGTCTGTCAAACAGAGAGGGGCCTGGTAGAGAGGGCCTCCCACTGTGCTTCTCCCTGCAAGGCTCGATAGGTCCAAGCAGATAACCACTTCCTGCCCCCCTGTATTGGATAGCGTCAGGGGAGGAAGTTCATCAGTATGTATTTGTCTTGTACTAAATCTGTGTTATTAGCAGTGGTGGCAGAATTAATATCCTTAATAATAGATGGATGATAATGAGCTGTCTTGATAATGATATGTACAGAGCATGAGAGGTGGCCCCTGGCCCTTGCAGTGATGGGATACTGGGCTATCTCTTGCCCCCACTAAGGTGGGCAGGCAAGAAGGGTACCCACCACTTGGATGCCAGCCTTCCTGGTCGTCCCCATAGAGAGCACCCCTGGGAAAGGCATGCAATTGGAGCTGAAAAGCACCATCCCTCTCCCGAAATCCCACAGGCCTGGCAGCCCTGGGGAGGAGGCAGGGTCTTCTATCATTCTGAGAACTTTGACTTTCTGGATCTCACTGGGTCCCCTTACACTGAGGTGAAGTATGTAGGACAAGGACAAGGATCACATTTTATAAAGGAGAAAATGACGTTTATTGCCATAACTACCTGTGCTGCTGGCAGATGCCAGAGACAACTTTCCTGGGGTCCTTGGACAGGAGGACTTCCATGAGGGAAACGGGGCTTTGTGAGGAGTATAGGGATGCATTCTGGGCCTCTGAGGGCTCCTAGGGTGGAGAGGAGACAAGGCACCATTAACCCTGTTGGTCTTCCTGATCAGATCCTACAGCTGCTAATCACAGCCATAACCAATAAACTTGGCACCCATGGAGGGATGCCCTAGACTGAACATTGATTTTCTTACAGAGGTAGAGCTTCTGGGCCTCAGGGACCCAGAGCTAAGGTGTACTCAGAGGCCAGCTGTTCTACCCAGCTCCTCAGCCCACTCTTCCATCCTTTCCAGCCAGCATGGTTGAATGAAACTTGTAGGAATGATGAAGATGGCCATTCAGATTGTGTGAAAAAGCTTCGTGGTCCTTCAGTCATTCCTACTTCATTTTCCAGTCTTTGGCACTTCTCATGGCTCAGCAGACTAAGGATCTGGGGGAAATTTCTGCTTTGGGAATTAGTGTCAGATTATTGCTTTCTCTACAGTGTTCCTGAGAGGATTAGGCAGGCAATAAAGAAGCCTCCACCTCCCAGCTCTGTGCAGGCCCAAACAGTCTGTCTTCAAGTCTTTGGCCAGGACTATCCTCAGCCAGACCAGTTGGCAGCCATGGAGGGATGCCAGACCATGACTTGCCAGACCAGTCATGATGTCAAGCTCCCTGGGAATGATGTAGGTGGGATGAGGGGCTCTCCTCAAGCAGCCTATCCAGGGGGTCTCTGTTCTTGAAATTAAGAAAGTCCCTATCCCTGCTAACCTTGGAAGCCAAGCTGGCCTTCCATCTAGGAGCAAGATCTGGTAGAGGCTCATAGCCTGAGTATGGACTTCAGAAGAGGCAGGAAGGCAGGAGAAGGAAAAGCCAGACCACTCATGACACGCAAGAAGAGTAAAGATGTTAGGGCCCTGGGGATGGTTAAGTGGGTGGTCTCTGGCAAGGCCTATATAAGGATTAGGGAGAGCTCAGCAGTCGATCTGCCAGACGAGCTAGCCATAGCAAGAGGAACAATGAGCTTGAAGATATGACTCAGGAAAGGATGGGCTTCAAAGGAAAGCACTTCTTGTTTCCTTGAAATCTCTTCTTTACTGTTGACAAAACAAACATCCACAAGTGGGTCAAAAGCATTTATTCTTCAGTTCTACTGAACATTCATCCATCCGTCTGTCTGTTTTCCCATATATCTATTCATCCATCTTAACTATCTATCCATTGTCCATCCAACTGTTCATCTATACATCCACCCACCCATCCGCCATCCATCCATCCATCCATCCATCCATCCATCCATCCATCTATGCATCCATCCATCCATCCATCCCAAAAGGTTCAGGGCTGCTTGGAAGGGACTGTGGTCCTATGGCTTTTATGAGACATGTGACCTGCCTGTCTAGCCTAGGGAGACAGCCCCGCCCCTGCCCAGGGACAGGGGACTGGTCCAGGTGCGTGGGAGTATTTATAGTCAATGAAGGTTCTTGGGGAGCAACAGGCAGAATGACTCCCCGAAGCCAGGATGGCGGCCATGGCCAGGAGCCTACTGTGAGTTTTTGGATTTGGCTCCTCTGGGGACGGGTGGTGGCAGTAGCTGGAGAAAGGTGGATAGCTAGGCAGCCGCCCAGAAGTGGCCAAGATGATAGAAAGGGAAGTATGCAGGGCAAAGAAGAGTGGGAAAGCAAGAAGTTCTCAGAGTCAGGCATCTGCTGCAAATGGGATCCTTTCTGAGGAGGGTGAGTCTATTGTCTTAAACAGCTCTGAAGAGTCCTTGGACAAGTGGCAGGAAGGACAGGGCAAGTGGACTGAAATGTTAAGAATTAAGGTGCACTAAAAAAAAAAAAGAA
>PVJA010016264.1:0-43751 GCA_004027025.1 Myocastor coypus | reverse complement strand
CTTGGATCTTCGAGGAAACGTGGGACTTGGACTTTTCAGCAATGCTGAAACTATTGGGACTTTGGCAACTCTTCCAGATGGACTAAAATGTCTTTTGTAAAAAGGGATATGTATGAGACTTTGGGGGTCCAGGGGCGGAATGTTATGGTTTATGTCTAGTTGTCCCCCCAAAGCCTCATGGAGTCATTGGGCGGGGACTGCTAGAGTTTGAGACTTGATCCATGATCCCTGGGATGATGGGTTTTAGTACTGATGGGATTATGGGTGGAAGTACTTCTGGGATTATGGGTGTAGCCTAGGGCGGGGAGCTAAGGCAGAGAGCCTGAATGTAATATAAGGAGAGACAGAGAGACAGACTGGAGCTCTAGCTGTTGCTGCTGCTCTGCTGCTGTGTTGGTTGGCTACCTCTGCCGCCAGTTTGTTGCTGTTCCGCTGCCATGAACTGGATGCTCTCTGCTCTGTTCCACTCAGCCTTGGGCCAGCCAAATATGGACTGAAACCTCCATGAACTGTGAGCTAAATAAACCTTTCCTTCCTTCATTTTGAGTGTTGGGTATTTGTCCCAGCAACGAGCAAAAAGTAACTAATACAATTCCCAAAGACACACAGTCTTCCTGGAGAATGTGCTGGTTAATGTATGCTTGGAGATGCAGTGGACTTTGGCTAGTCCAAACCCAGGTGGAAGGGGCAGCCCAAGCTCCGGCAAGGGCTGCATATTGACCACACCAAGGGGAACACAGAAGGAAAGTTCAAGTGGACAATAAGACACAGGAATTCTTGAAATGAGAATATATGGGAATGAAGCTTAAGAGGTATGAGGGGACCAGGCATGGGCAGCCAGGCAGGGGTGTGTTCCCTGCAGCAGGGTAGGAGTATGTGCCTGTATCATCCCGTGAAAGCTCAAGGTCATTTTTCCCTCTTCACTTGTAGTGTCCTAGGTTAATATTTCCATGTAATGTTATTTTAAGAGGAAAAAGAGTTATTGTAAGGCTTTTCTGTATGAACCCCCTTATAAGTGATATCTAAAACAGTGAACCTGATCAGAGAAGAAAGTAGAATGGTGGTTACTGGGGGTTTGGGGTAGGGGAAATGGGGGGACAGTAGTTAAAGGGTACAAATTTTCAGTTATATAGAATGATATCTCTAGAGAACCAATATACGGCATTGTGACTAAAGTGAATTGTTCCATACTTTGTACTGAGATTTTCTAAAAGAATGGATCTTAACTAGATTTGCCACCCTTACTGTTACAGTCATAACATGTGTATGCACTTCCACGTACACATGTGCGCACATACATACACACATACACACACACATACACACATACACCCGCATGCGTACATGTAGTAACTTAGTGAAGCCATTGATATACTAAATAATTTGATTGTGGCAATCATTTCAAAATATATTCATGAATTAACTTATCCAACACACATCTCAAACTATCCCACACACTTGAATATATGTATAATTTTTGTCATTTCTACCTCAGCTTATTTCTGTTTTTTAAAAATCCTACTAAATAGTTAAAAGTCATGTTGAGTACCTGTCATTAAGCAAGAAATAGCATGTTTATGAAGAAGGGATCCTCCATTTTTAGTTCTAAAGAAAACAAGAAAATGAATATTCTAGGTTGATCAAAAAAAAATGCTGTAAGAATAAATCATGTACAAAATACATGTATTGTGTGCATTTCCTAGTAATGTCCTTGGTTGGGTTGGCAGGAAATTACCTCCCTGCATTCGTCACACAGGAAGACATCACAGTCTAAACTGAGCCTTGACGAGCTAACCCCAGTCCATGCTCTTAAAACTGCATGGCTGGACAGTAGGAGCTGCAGCTGGGGCTGGATTCAAGCTCTCCTCTCATCCAGCTTTATTTTAAAATTAAAGTTGAATACTCTTGTCATGGTGTCACTAAAAATAAATTTAAAAGAAAATGAATAAATGGCTTCCTTTTTCTGAAGGGCAGATGAGGATGTGATTGTCTTTAAGTACTGCAGTGGTGAGGCTGTCAAAGGAACTCTCAGGCTCTTGGCTTAACCAGAAAAGAAAAGAAAAAAAAAAAAAAAAGACCATGTTTTCTTAAATTATTTTGGCCTTACAGGGTATTTTCTTAAAAGAAAAATGATCACAGTTAGCATGCCTGACCCCGCTGGCCCGACCATTTTATAAAGGAGAATAATGTTATTATGGCAGGGCAGCCCCGAAGGAATGTCTTTAGCCTGCTCTGGCTGAAGCCGCTCAGTGACCTCAGGGTGTTCACTCAGTTGGCAGAGAAGGAAGAATCGAGAGCTAAGCATGGAGCTTGTGAACTGCAGCTAAGGACCCAGGACTTCGTTCACCATCTGGGAGGTTTTACTTCCTTCTTTGGAAGAATCTCATCCTGGTGGGAAGTGAATTACCCTCACATATACCTCTTTGGGAAGAGAACGTGTGTCCGTAATCACTGAAAGGAAATACTCTGTGTGGTAACCGTCTGTCCTGGCTGACCTCGTGAGGTTTTGCCACGGCTGCCAAGCCACTATGCCTAAGCGCTGGCCAGTCTGGAATACCAGAAGCATTGTTGGTTTCTGGAGACTGTGCAGAAAGCCACATGCTCCTGTGTATAAGGTATCAAAATGATGCATTGATATAGCTCATTTTTATGCTGCTCCTTGCTCACTATTTATTTTTTCTTTTAGTTTAGGGTAAGTCTTACTTGCACAGAATGCCAAATTGTTCCCAAAAAAAAGAGAAAATGGTGAGCAGCCTGCCTCCCAGCCCTTTCTTGCTACCTGACTCTCCTCACTGGAGTTGGCAACAGGTTTTTACAGTTTCCTGGGTATCTTTCTGGAGATAGTCTCACTCATGTTTATTATGTCTGTCTCCTGGTTTCTTGAGGGCAGCAAAGTGTCTGAGAGTAAAAATGTTTTGTAGCTTTAATTCTAAACCTAAGGATAATTTTTAAAGTCTGGAGTTACTTGGGAGAGGGGAGCATTTGGCCCATTTAATAATAAAACAGCATACATAATATTTTATAGTAGTAAAATATTTATATTATATTTATATCTCATTTTATCCACTTTATACTAGCAAATAGATAAAAGGCAGAGAACAATTAAGAGTGGCAGAGTTAGGTCTGAGGTGTTCTTCCGATCTCACTCTTCTGTCCAGCGTGGGGGATTCTGCATTGCTGTATATTTTAAATTGTAAATGGAATCTGTTCTGATCTTAGAAATACTTTGCCTCCCACCTTCAATAAAGTATAGGAACAATATTGTAAAGTGTTGGTAAAGAGAATCCAGATATTGCAAGCTGCTATGCCACTTTTCAATGCCACAACCTTTTCGAACAGATAGGATTAACCCACCACAGCTGAGAAAACTGAGACACAGACACAAGGTAAATTACCAGGACCATACAACACAACTGGGATGAAAATGGGATTCACATCCAGCTCTGTGCCCATTTCTGACAAGTAGGGCTGCCTCCTCAGATTGTAGTTGCAAATATGGTTATATTATCCCTGTACTAGATATTTTATTTACTTGAAAATCTAGCAAATATGTCAGTTTTAATTATTAGCAGCTATTAAAATATCATAAAAACTCAAGTGCTAAACTCTGTTTAAAAGTACCACAGAACATCATTTTAAAAGATAAAATTCAGTCACTGCTTTCAGGACAGAGCCTGAAAGCAAGTTAAAGACACAGAAGTAAGGCAAATAAGCATCAGGGCATAAATAACATGATCATAAAACCACACTCAGAAACAGAGTCAGAGAGATTTGAAGTAAAAGAGGCCCAGGAGGTTATTTAGAGATTCCGTCCAAGCCTGAAGTCATCCCTTTCCCTCAGATTTGTGTGTCAGCGATACCACCAGCTTCCAAGACAGCAAACCCACAGACATGGAGTTTGAGGACATTCCTTCCACTGTTCCTTCATCTCCAGTCTCCTGAGGGGCAGCCTTGCAAACTAAGTTTAAAATGCCCATCAATACGTGTTCTTCCCTCACCCAAAGGAAAATTAATAAGCACATATCACTTCTTCCACTTCCATCCCCTCCAACAATGCTTATTCTGCTTCTTGGGAGAAGAAATCTGAGCTAAAGAAAGGATAATAAACCAGATTTCTGAACCCCATTCTCATTGCAGTCCAGTTTAACAACCAATCTGTAGGCAGAATACTGCTCCCTTCCCACTCCACCAAGTGTGTAGCTCCCCACATCCATGCCTACCCCTCCCTCCTTGTTCCTTTTCTTTCTGTCTATCCACATCTCAGGTTCATATGCCTGTCTGTTTGCTTTTGCTTGGGCTGAAAACTTCATCCAGATGCCCTCCCATCACAGCAGCCACCACAGGGGCATGGCTACAAAGTGTGTGAAGCTGTGCCTTTTGCATGGGCTCAGAGTCAGCCTCATCCAGAGCTGTATACCACCCGGATATAATGAGTAGGTAAAATGTGGTGGATACACACCGCAGCATATTATGCAGCGATGGATATTACAGCGGCTTCTTCCAAGACAATACTCCCACATATGACAACTAAAAAAACCTGGAGGAAAATACCAACTGCCTAATGATGCACAAAAGTCAACAAAACGCACTAATATTGGAAGAGCATCAACACACAGAAGAAGGGAATGGCAGAGTGCATTTCGCACATTTATGGCTTCTGACCCAAGGTCAGAATATGGACAGTGGCCGCATTTATCATTGGATATTCTAATAGAAAACCAAGGCTTTTCTAGTCCAGAAAACCAGATGATAGTGTGCAGGGAAACCACCACTTCTAGAAAATGAAGGGAGCATGTATGTCCTGCAGGGGAAAGAGCTAGAGAGTGGAAAGCCAGATTCTGTGTATCGAATTTGAATCTCTAGTTGACCCTTAAGTCATAACCATGTGGGATAGACCATAGTTAAAGATTTTAAAACTACATTGAAATTTGAGTTGTCACTCAGGAAATCATCTCTCCTATTTGAATCTCAGTGAATCAAATGCCTGTTTTGAAAAAGAGAATCAGTATATTTTAGGTGAATATAGCAATCCATATTACAACTTTCACAATGTTGAGGCTACTTTGCAAAATTCTTTGATCAGGAAAGAACCAGGAAAAGGTGACTTGTTTTTTGAGACAGGGTCTTGCTATGCAGTTCAGGATGGCCTTGAGCTCACTTTTTTTTTTGTAGCCCAGGCTGGTCTCGAACTCACACCAATCCTCCTGCCTCAGCCTCCCAAGTGCTGGGATTACAGGCGTGTGCCACCACGCCCGGCTAAGGTGACTTGTTTTTAAGAGAGACTACTCAGATGATGAGACAGACAAGGATCTTAAAGCAGCTATAACTGTGCTCAGTGGACTATGCTCACAGGAAATAAAAATATGACAATTGATCAGAGAATTCTGAAATTGATACCATGGAAATCCCTAAAAGTGAAAGACATAGTATCTAAAATTAAAAATTCACTGGATGGTCTGAACAACACAACATAAACATTAAAGGAATAAGTAGACTTGAAAATAAATGAGTATAAGTTACCAAATCTTACGAAAAGGTAAAATAGTGAGAAAAATGTAAGTAGAGCCTACAGGAGAATATCAGATGATCTAACATGCATGTGCTAAGAGTCTAGGAAGAAAGATTATGAGGCAGAAAAATGATAAGAATTAATGGCCAAAATATTCCCAAATTTGGTAAAAGATATACATTTAAAAATTCACAGGGGGCCAGGGAGATAGCTCTGTGGCACAAGTGCCTGCCTGACAAGTGCAAGGTCGTGAGTTTGAACCCCGATCCCACCAAAAAAAAAAAAAATCACAAAGCTCAGAGAAGCCAAAAAATAAATAAGGACAAAAAATGTTTGGGGATATCACAGCCAAACTCTTGTAAATGAAATAAACAAAACAAGTCCTGAAACCAGTTGAAAAAAATCAACACATTACATGAAAGGGAAGAGATTGAAGCAACTGGAGATTTCTCATCAGAAAAGATGCTGGACAGAAGATGGTAGAATGAAATCTTTATAATGTTGAAAGAAAAAAAAATACTGTCACCTCTGACTTTCTATAAATGGCACAAAAATCCTTCAAAAGTGAAGGCAAAATAAAGATGTTTTTAGATAAAAGAAAGCTGAGGTTACTTTTCCTCAGAAGAGATGCTCTATAAGAAATGCTAGAAATACTTCTTCAAAATTTTTTGTAACAACATTGATTAGAAAAATTATCATGTCTGCACCATTGCTCTGTATAACTACTATGAGGACAACAATATGCATTGTATCAATTATTGGGAATGTAAAACTAGAGTGTTTTTGAAAAAAATAATAAAGTATTATTATTTCCAAAAAAGGAAATAATTCTTCAAGCTGAAATAAATTATTAGGTAGAAACCTGGTCATCAATAAAGAATAAAGAACATCAGAAATGGAAAGTAAAGAGGTAAAGACCAAAGAATAATTTTTCCTTATTTTTGAAATTACATGATTTAAATAAAATAAGCAAAATGTCATATCTTCCTATGGTGTTTATAATTAAAATTCAACAAGATTGGCTAAGAAAGAAGAGCAAAAATATTGATGCAGATCTTAGGGTATTAAGAGCAACTTTGTACTGATAAATTCTACATCTAGCATGAAATGGAAAAAAAGGTATGTTTTGTTTTATCAAAACTAATACTAAATTAAACAAAATATTATTAATAGTTTTATATCTATTGAAGAAATTAAATTCACTATGAAAAAATCTTTCAGTGTCCAAGCACATAGGCATACCCATATAATTTCAGATACTTCATAGGCTGAGATAAAAGGATTGCACATTTAAAGCCAGCCTGAGCAACTTAGCAAGATTTTAAGAGTAAGGGAGACAGAGATGTTGTTCAGTGGTACAGTTCTCCTTGGTTTGATACCCAGTGCTGCAAAACAAACAGAAACATTCAACAACAAACTCATTTAAAGCCTCAGTGGTTTTGCTAATGAATTCTATCAAACATTTTTTAAACCAACAATTTTATACAAACTCTCTCAGAAGAAAATGCTTCCCACTTATATTATGAGGCCAAAATGACTTTAATCTTAGTGCCAAAATCTAAGACCAATGTTAAGGTGAAAAAGGAAATTATAGAGCAAATCCCTCTGAACACAGGTCCTAAAATATTTAGCAAATTGTAGTATATTGAACACACCATGAGCAAGTAGGCTTATAGTAAGACTACAGAGCTAATTTAACATTGAGAGCTAGTCATTATACTTTGCTATGTTAAAGTATTGGAAGACTCCATACTGTTAAGAGTTTCATCTCTTCCCAACATGATTTATTGACTCAAAAATATATCAATCATAATCCCCAAATTGATGAGCTGATTCTAAAAATCATATGGAAATGCAAAGTACTAGAGCAGAGGCTTATACTCCAAGGACTGTGGCTCAGCTACTGTTCTGTAAATCAACTTTTATTAGAGGAATACAGCCATACCCATGTCTGTACGTATTATTTATGGCTGCTTTCACGGTATAGCAACACTTGTTGTGACTGGTTATGACAGGCACTATATGGCTTGCAAGCCTAAAAATATTTCTGTCTGGCCTTTCATTAAAAAAAAAAAGATTACTGACTGACTCTGACCCAGAATATACAAAGAAATACTAAAAAACAAAGATGGTCATTAAGACAATTTGTTGTATGAGGTATGACAGAAAAAAAATACAGTGAATGCTTGAATTAAAAAAAAAATTACTATAGTTGAAGGCACATTGCCATTATCCCCATCTACATACCTGGGCCACACTTCAAGCACACCTATTCCATTGTTCTTGCCACTTTTTGAAGCAGGTCTAGAAGTCTCCTTTTGTGTTGCTATCAGCCATGCTCTTGTGGCTCCCTCAGTGTCTTGAATTAATCCCAAACGGTTACCTTTCAGAGTCATTTTGACTTTGGTGAAGAGGCAGAGTCATAGTACCAGATCTGGCGCCAGTGCAGATGAGGACACACTGCAATGTTTTTTCTAGGCCTACCTTTCTGTTGGCTGACACTCAGCAGCATCACTCACCACACTGTTTGTTTGTTTTTGTTTTTGTTTTGTTTTTTTTTGTCTTTTTTGAGACAGGGTCTCAGTATGCAGTTCTGGCTGGCCTTGAACTCACTTTTGTAGCCCAGGCTGGTCTCGAACTCACACCGATCCTCCTGCCTCAGCCTCCTGAGTGCTGGGATTACAGACGTGCGCCACCACGCCCGGCGAATCACCACACTGTTTTAATGTGTCTCATCAAGACAGTCTCAGAAGACGACTTTCAGAACTCCTTCAGAAAGTAGCAAAACTAATAAGTGTTTTTAAAACAAGAGGGAGTATTCTGAGGAAGATTGATGGCAGTCTGTCTTTCATTACAGTAAATTTTTAAAGTTTAAATATTCACCATATGTTTTGATTACCCTTAGAAGTATTGATGAGCAGATCCATAGAGCAGAATAGAGGTCCCAGAAATCAAGCCAAACTAAATAGGCTGCTTAGGTTTTTTGACAGAGATAACAAACAAATGTATAGTGGAAGGAAAATCTCTTTAATAAATGATGCTAAGCTATCTCTATGGAAAAATGAACCTGGACCCTTACCTCATATCACATAGAAGTCAAGAGGGACCATTAATATAATAGCTGAGACTAGGGATCTTTCTGACATAGGGGTTATAGAAAACAATCATAAATGAAAAGGTTGTAAATTAAGCTCATCACAGCCAAACATGCTCATTAAAATACATCATGAAAAAATGAATAAATAAACCACATATCATACATCTGATATAAGATTTGGAACCAGAATATGTAAAGAACTCCTACATTTCAATAATACGAATCCAAGTGTATAGATATATCTCATTTAAAAAAATCCCTGATGGCAATGTATATATCAAAAATAGTTAATGTCAGTAACCATTGAGCAAATACAATTTAAACCACAAGAAGACTTGCTACATTCCCAACAGAAGGGATACAATTTTAAAACTGACAACACAAATATTGGTGAGGATATAGACCAACTGTGTTATTGGCATGATTGTAAACATATAATCACCCAGGAAAGCATCCTGGAAGCTTTTAGTTTATACCAACACTATGGGGTCAGGATTTCACTCTGAAGTGTTTGCTCAAGAGAAATGAAATCCCTGTTCACAAAAATACATCTACACAAAGGTTATTAGTAGGTTTATTTGTAGCACCCAAACTAGATAACAGCTGGAATGTGTCTCAGCTGAATGATTAGACAGACAGTGCTGTAATCACAAAACAGAATGGTCTTCTGCAATAAAAAGTAATGAAATACAAACAACAACTTGGAGGAATCTCAGAAATGCTACACTTAGGAGAAGAAGTTTATAGAAGAGTGTATGCTGTATGCTTTCATTTGTATGAGTTCCTCCAATTGGCTTAATCTCTGATGGATAAAAAAACAAGCTAACTGTTTGTAGGCTAGGAACAAAAGTTGACTTGGAAGGGTTAAAATGGAACTTTCTAGAGTGAAAACAATGTTTTATTCCTTGATAGGGCTTATGAACACCAGTGCTGCCTTTGTCAAAACTCAATGCGCTTTAAGATTTGTGCAGTTAATTTTGTGTGATTATTTTTATTGTATATGTTTTATATTAAAGTCTATAAACAAATATTGCACTGTAGCTAATAATATGCCTTCTGAAGTATTTAGGGGAACTTTAGTAGAAGTATGTAATTTACTTTGAACTGCATCCAAATACAAAATGAATAAATAATGGAAAGAAGGGGGAATAGCTGGATAGATATGCAGTAATAAATTTTATTAAAATACCAGTGATAGAATTAAGGCACTGGATATATAAGTATACATTATAAAAGTATTTGCATTTTTCTGCAGATTTAATATTTTTGTTATAAGTATTGGGAATATATACAAAGTGGCATGGCCAGGTGAATCCTAAACATACAGAGAATAGTGAAAAAATAAGAAAGCAAATGAACTATATACTATATACATTATTAAAATACCTATATATAGATTTGAGGAGAGAAATTTAGGAATAATGATACATAGTATGTATATGAGAATAGTTTCCAAAGAGCAAAAGACATGTGAGTGGGGTCAAGGGATGACAAAGAGGAGTAACGGATGGGTCGTTAGGTAGATGGACCTTGCATGGACTAATGAAAACTATGAGAGATAAGAGGGGCCGCGTGAGTCCATGGAAAACTGTTAAACATCCAGTCAGGCCTAGGGCCCACAAGTTACTAGTTACCTCATTTGGAGCAAGGTTTTTAAAAAATCATTCATTCATTCATTCATTCATTCATTCATTCATTTGGTGCAGAATCTCCCTATGCAGCTTGGACTCACAGTGATCTTCCTGTGTCAGCCTCCCCAGCACCAGGATTACAGGCCTGGTTTCAGTAGCCAGCGTGGCACGCCCACATGGCATGTAGTACCTGGGGTCAAACCCAGGTCCTTGCACTTGCCAGGCAGATGCTTAGACTCCTGAACTATCTCCCAGCCCTCAAGCAAGTTGCTGATGACTCTTCATACTTTCCTTTCTCATCTATAAAACTGAGATTATCACCTCAACCTCATGTAGTATAAATCTTAAAACAAGCTCATGCCCAGCAACCTCCAGTGCTTACCTATGATATTCATGCAGTAAATGTTCTCTCTTCTTTCTTACTACTTATCTAAATCCTCAGAAACCATCAAGAGACTTGCCTTCTCCACCTCCATGACACCATGATTCTTTTTGTGTTCTTCAAGGACCATTATCCCTGGTGGGTCACCATTCTATCCCACTATGTCTCACATTTTTAGAAGTTTTCTTTTGAGTATATCCAGGTAGTCTTTTTCTACCAGCTATTCTGGAGTGTTGTTCTTGACTGATGGCTCTTGAAATACAGTCTGTGTCTGTCACTTTTTTGTCTCTACATGGAAAGGGATCAGCAAGTATCGAGTGAATGAGCAAAAGAATAAACATTTCCTGTGTTTTACTATGCTTCCCACTCGGCACTGCCTAATAAACACATTGACATACAATTGCTTGTCCCCACCCCTTTGATACTTACAGACTTATCCGAACAACCTGATGCAATGGTGAGAGTCCAATCCAGTGCAAATACGTTGGACTTAATGACAGGAACCCTTTTTCACTGTGGATGCTCTTTCCTGTATTTTGTTAAACTATGAGTAACATCTAAGAGCTAAAATTGATCTAAGATTGTATGTGATCAAACTCAGGAAGGCTAAAAGTGAGATTAAAGAATCTGGATAGTCAAAGCCAGTTGCAGTTAGTAAGGCATCTTGCTTTCACAGAGGAGGTACAGAGTAAGCAGAGTTTATTGGTGGGGAGAGATGTGGGTAGTCTAAAGAGAGGGCAGAACATTCCAAGGGTGTAGAGTGACACATGAGCTGGGGATTGAGGATGGCAGCAGATCTGTGCTGGCAGGGAGTCCCTCAAGGGGAGCTGTCTGCTCAATAGGATATCACATTATGTAAAGGGGACAAGATGGTGAATGGACAGACAGGAAACTGTCACCATTCTCCCTCTGTTCTCTCCTTTGAAACACCTATAGCTTATGCCTGGTTTGCTCCTGACCTCCTTTTATCTGGGCCAGAGACGTGGCTCAAATGCTGACTTTAAGATGAAATCCAAATGACACATTTGGAACCTCACGCTTCAGTCTGGAAATGGTTTTGCATTGTGTGTGCGGCACACATAGTGGCCCGCTGAGACAGCTCCAAACCCAAGAGGGATCTCTACACAGCCTCGGCTTGATATTTACTTGTCTTATGATGAAGCCAAGGTACTCATTAGAAGGCCTCATTTCAGCAAGCAGTCTGCCACACATAGGGCTGCTGCTCTGCAGTCGCCACAGCTCCCCCTCAGGTCCGCTCCATCATTCCCTCTCCATTGCTGCCTTTGCCACATTGCTGGATCCTAAAAAGCAGCCGCAGGAAGCCAGCCTCCTCATTTTCTCTCTGGCAGGGCCAGATACCAGCATCTGTGCCCTTTCTCTCCCTAACTGGGTTCCTATTTTGTTTTCCTAACCCACCTCAGTTTTTTGACTTGGAGAATGTGTGGAGGCTTATTTAAGCCATCCCCTGGTTAACAAGTGCTAAGGTACATTTATATATCAAAGAAGAATTTTTTTTAATGATACAAACAGCTTTTTCATGAAAGGTAAAAGTTTGCATTTGCAGTGCTTTTTCACAATTAAGATGGTCTTTGCTGTTGTTTTTAAAGTTTATTGGTACATTTTAGGTATGCGTTATGATCACATTCATCATAGGACATTTGCACTTGTACAAGATATATCTTGATTCTGCCCTCCCCCATTCCTCTACTATCCCTCAATCCCTCTTCCCCTACTTATTTACAAAAGCTTAATTTCCATTTTCCCCATCTTTTCTCATTTTTCATCCATTCTTTAAAGGTTTAAAAGCAGGAATTTCTCACAGCAGGTAGTTCCTTTTGCCCTAACAGGTATCAAGGTACATATTTTCTAGGTAAACACCATATATACAGAATGAATTGCTTTTTTCTTCTGAAGTTTTGGCTTATCTTGCCTTTTCTGTAGTCACTGAAAAGGAAAAGAGGAATGCAGCTGCCCTAGAAATTACTTGTCCAGGTTCCAGGGCCCATGGGATGCATGCAGTCGGGGTTAAGCAGGAAGCAGATGTAGCTCAGGGTTTTGAGGATTCTGCTGAATGGCCAACAACGATTCTTCATTTGGCATTGCTTCACAGTTAATGCAATAAAATAACTGCTGAAATCTAAGCTATTTTTTACCTTTTGTCTCTGAATTTGAGTTCTCCATCTTGAGTCCTAATGATGCAGTTATTGTAATTTGTTGCTTCTCATGATGCAAATACTGTAGTAAATCTTAGATACAGAGGTCTCCAACCTATCTGGAACGGAAACTACTTTTAAATTTTGTTTCACAACAGCCAGCACTCAGCTATGTTTCTTTAAGGTTAAAAAAAAAAAAAAAAAAAAAAAAAAAAAAAAAACCTGCAGACCACTAGCAGAATAATTTGGACTCATGTAGATTCAGTACCTGCCTGTTGAGAAAAAAAAGGCTATCCCTGTATCCAGAGGGGAGGATAGGCACAGCCTCTGCCTCCTGGGCTGCACTGAACCCTAGATTTCCAGCCTGACAAAGCAGAAGCCATTTCATTCCTTGCATTTCTCTGTGGCCGTCATGCTGATACATTTGCTGAGCTATGTAGACCGTCTCTGCAGCACCAACAGCTTTTATCCTGTTCCCACTCCACTGTAAACCCAGAAACAAATATTTAACCGGCTGTAGAGAGCCATCCACATGAGTGCTGTCCCTCTGGGGGTCTGCTGCACGCAGCGCCTGGCTGGTCCTTTCACGTCGCACAGGACATATAATGTATTTACATCTCGTGTAACCATAGAAACCTGTTGTGTCAGGGAAGACTTTATGATTTTGCTCCTCTCCAGAAAGAGATGAATAAAGCCACAGGGCAACCTGCCACCTCTTATTTAGTTACTTTGTAATCATTTAGCAATTAAGGTTGCAAAGCATATTTACTATAATTTTCACATCTGTAGACATTTTATAAAGCACTGAATATACATAAAGAAATAAAAACACTCAAGACATTATTTTAGAAGCCTCGTAGGCAAATAAAAAAATTTTTTTTTTGTATTTTCTACACATTCTGTACCTTAGTATTCACTCTTGAGAATGGGTAGTCTTTTTTTTTTTTTCTGTGGCTGCATTTCCTTCAAGGAGCCCTGACATGAGGAACACACCAGTCTGGGAGCTGGGAAGGGTTAGCTGTAGACCTGTTTAGATCTGGTTCTTCTGCTTACTGTTGGAGCCTCCTGGGCCAAGTGAATCTCACATAGCTTTAAACCAAAAATCAATGAAATGGGAATGATGATAAGGTCATTGCGGGGAAAGCAATAATTTAGGAAAAAGCCTAGCACACTACAGGGGTTACTATATGACACTTCAACCATTGCCTCATTTTTCATTTTCATGTATTTTTTTAAATACAGAATACACTATAAGTACATCCTGATGCCAGAAAAAGCTTGTTTTGTTTAGCACATATATGGTACTTCATACTTATCAAAGGCTTCACAAATATTTATTAATTATAAAACCCCCAAGGGAGCTGAGGAATACAAATTCCATCTCTTTTCCAATTAATTCTGCACCTTTCCATTTGGCAAATACATATGTTTCCAGGCTTTTAATAGAGCAAGGAACCCCCTTGGCTCTTTTGTCTATGCCTTGGATTGTTTAAAGGAATTATCCACGATGTCGTGGAGTCTATGGTTTAGCTGCTGGATGACTCCGGCGACCCCTGCCGGTTGACTGCAAAATCAGGCTTGCCTGCCAAGCCAAAAGCCATGCCCTCACTCCCAGGCCCCATGTACAGTACACTGTCCTTATGCTATTTGGACTATGGGTGGTAGGGTATAATCACGCCTGTGAAGGCATGGAGTTTACTCTTATTGTTATTATTTTCTTTATTATTGTTATTTAAATGGAAGTATTAGAATGCAGGGGAAATTTCCCACTAGCTAATAACCATTTAAGTTGCATTGGGGGCTTTCAGGACTTGACAACAGCTTTTCAAAATCTCGGGCTGTTAAACCCCCTGCCGGGTTAATGTGGCAGAAAAAGACAAGAACGACACCAGCCAGAGGCTTTTTGTACAGTGCTGTATCTTGAGCATCTGGAAGAGAGAAAGAGAAACAGATCCTTTCAGAAAATCCAATTAGAGCAAGAAGGAAATATGCTTGAGAGAGAGAAACAGGTTCTCCCCAGAGGTAAGAGACTTTGATATTAACAAAGGAAAACCCCATATTACTTTTACTTGCTTCAGAAAACCAGTGTCTCTGGATATCTTCACAGGAAGCAAGTGCTGCAGAAAAATGAAATTTTCTCCACTCAAAGTTCAGTTTAGACAATAGCAGATATGACCATGCCAAAAAAATTCCAGGGATGTCAGGGTACTTAGGCTTTCTGTGATTCTCCTTAAGGTATAGGAGCTGCAGTCTCCCTCTGAGTCATGGCCCAGTTATAAATGGTTTTTAGAGTGATTTTAGAGGTCATCCCTAGCTTAGGGACTACAGCCTCTAGGAAAAATAGCCTCTCTTACCTGAGTGTGCCTAGCATTTGGACACACCTTGACTTTCTCATTATGTAGTCTTATTATCTATACCAAGCAGACTTGGTTTAGTAGCTTTTGCTAACAATATCCGTATAGAAATTGTAACTATATGCAGTTTACCTAGGGTTAGAAGATTATAAATAAAGCATTTGCACCCCTTCCAGTTTTCCTCATTAAGGGGCTCACAGTGCATTAGAATATGCATTCTCATTATGACACATTGCAGCTTGTTGGATTTTGAGCAGCTCTGAGGGGGGCAGTCTCACAGCCCTCCATGGACGTCTAGCTATAGGACTCCCATTATAAGCAGGCACAGTAAGAATCATGCTGTAATATTCTCATTATCCTCAACCCTCATTTCTTTTCCATTTGTTAAAGGGGTCATTCAGCTTTTTAATATAACTTGCATTAGTGCAATTGTAGGAGACAGATGTATTTATGTACTGACTCAGGCTAGGCTTCCCCAAACAGCTGGTGAGAGGCAGGCCTGTCTTCCACCCCCTGCCCTCAGTGTGTGAAGCACCTAAGTATCATGGGTCATGTGTAGCACATCTGGGGTCTCTGTGGCTCTTAGTGGACAAGGGAAATGGACTTCATGGTGATCTTCAAACATTAGTAAATTGAATAAAATTGAAAAGTACATAGTGGGTGGGAGTTGCTGTGCTGCTGCTCCTGTTGCTGCAAGAGCTGAGGTGAAGCAGAGGCCTCTGTGAACCTTGAGCTTCCCAGTGCCTTACTGCTATGAGGACATGTGGTCCAGCATCAGCTTCAGAGCCTCGGAGGCCAGGGAGGCCTGGGCAGCACAGACCTAGATGCAGCTTCATCCGCTCCAGCCTTTGTGCTGCACAAACCCTTGGAGCCTCAAACAAGTGCCAAACTCCTCAGCGTCTGCCTTTAGACATTGTCAGCAAAGATAAGACCTACCTCCTGGCTGTGCTGGAGGGTGAGTGATGATGTAAGAGAAGGACCCTGGCGCTCAGTGATGTCATTAGCTGCTGTCAATCTCAGTTTTGTTGCCCTTTGGATTTGGAATCAGAGTGCCCTGAAGATCAGAATGGGTATCTTATCATAGATGCTCAGTGGAAGGACTCAGAGCTGCCTACCTGCTACAACTCCTATCCTCCACAGCCCTTCCATGTGTATGTGCTCCCCTCTCACAAGATGTGTGTTCACCCTGTCCCCTCATCCCACGCAGTGGCCCCTGCCCTTGCAGATGAGCACTTGCATACCTCCTCTAGTCTCTTCAGGGCATCATGTTGGATAGAACTTGAGATGCACCACAGTTGGATCCCTGATCTTTCCACACAGCCTGGCCCCTTGGCAGAGCAGGGTAAGAGGCCCAGTAACATCACTTTATAGGGACCATGCGCCAGTCTTCCCATGTCCTCTGCAGACTGAGCTTTCTGAGCGGTACCCTGAAAATGCCTCCCACTAGGCTTGGGGTGAGAATGGTGCTCCTCACTCCTCTCCCAAATAACCTGGGATAGAAAGGCATTGCATGAAGGAATTCTCTTTGGAGATTCTCATTCCTTCCTCTTGGGCCCATCTGTGCCCTGTAGATTAGGTGGGGGCCCAGAAGGCCCAGGACAGAACTCAAAGCCACTTCCTCCGTGCATCTGCACATGGGAAGAAAGTGAGGCAGAGTTCCTGTCCTGCCTGTGTCTAGTATTAGTTGCTGTACCGACACCTCCATCTAGAAGGTTCCTTTCTAAGGATCTTGCATGCACACACCTGGTTGTCACACACCTCTTGCTCAGGCTGTGTGCCCACAGTGTAGGAGTGATGCTGCTATGAGATGGGAGGAGCTTCACTTTCTCACCTTTTAAATCAATTGTAAATATTTACCCCGGGATTGTAGAGAAAGTGAAGATTAAGTGACCGTACAATTTTTTCCAGCTGTTGGCATTTTCACAAAGGAGAGTGCGCCGCTGCTAAATAGTGGTATCACTGAGCATTGCAGCACGTGCTCCTTATGAGAGCACAGCAGTGCCTTTCCCTTCTGTGGCCGGCCTGCGACATGGGCTTGCTCGTGTGCTCCTGTGTGCCCTGCAGCAGATGGAGTGACATTCTCCATCGCACATGTCAGGCATGGGAGAGCGCATGCAGTCCTTCCATATGGGGTGATCAAGAAATAGAGTGCATTTAAATTTTTAAAAGTTATCACTATAAAAGACACATTGCCGTTAATCCTCTTATAAATATTCTCCCTCACTTCAAATACACATCACTTGGTGACCTTCTGAAGCAGTTCTTGAAGTGCCCTTTTATGAGTGTCCTTAGATGTGCTATTGTGGCTGCCGCAGTGTCCTGAATTAATTCAAAACAGTTACCTTTCCTGGTCACTTCAACTTTGGGCAAGAGCCAGCAATTTCAGAGTGTTAGAACTGGCAAACAAGGTGAATGAAGACCCGCGCCGATGTTCTCACAAGCCTGCCTTTCTGCTGGCCAGCACTCAGCAACAGCTTACACCATCTTTTTCTTAAAATCACACCTAGTAAAGACTCATGAAAGCAGACTTCCAGAAGTGTTTCAGCTGATTTATATAATTTAGCACTGATTTCTTTATTCAAAAGCTGACAAGAGAACTTATGAAACCCTCTTGTCATCCTTAAACATTGCCCTGTAACATGAGAGATGATTGCAACAATCCAAAGAAAGAGGCAATAATGATAGAATAAGTGTGTCTAAAGTGTGCGCCTGCGGGGTGTTCTTGAGGGGATGAATGGCAATATGTATTTTTCTGTAATAAACATTTTAAAATGTAAACATTACAGCATCTATCCTACTATTCGCTCATCCCTTGTGTTCACAGAATTTGGAAAGGGAAAGGGCAAGCCCACTGGCTGCCTGTCAGGCTGTGGTTCCACACTGGGCGCACTGCTGACATTTTTCGTCAGTCCTATAAATTATCCCATTTCACACACACGGAAGATGTGTTTGTTTGTCCTCAGTCCCATAGGCAGTGTCCAGAAGGAATGGGATTCAACCCTCCATCTCACTCTCCCAGGGCTTTGGCTCTTTCTACCACAACACAGCGTTCATATTAGTTGAACTGGGTCTTTGTCAATGTGACTGAGTCAAATCAATGTAGAAGAGGGTTTGAGAACCATATTATCAGTGGAGAACTCTGTTGTCAACCACTCTGCTCCCCAGCCAAGAAGTTTGCCCTCAGAAATAGCTGTGCCCTCAGCCAAAAATTCTTTTCTTCAGCAAAGATTTCAAAAATAAGATACCAAGGAATGAGGCCTTCTGGTCAATTACCCTCTTCTGCATTCATGTACACAGGCCATCATGCTAGCAGAAGGGAAACCTTCTCATTTGTCTGATCACTGTGTTTACTACAAGGAGAAAAGCTAGGAAAAGACCCTGTGTTCCTCCTCCTAACACTTAAGTACAGACTGGATAATTTCAGGCCATGAGATTAACGGGAAACTCACAAAGTACTTCAGTGTTAAACATGCAAGTGTTCTGGATTTCAAAAGACTGGAACCTTTTTCTTTTAAATCAGATGATTTCTTAAGAAACCATTTCTAGAGAAATCTTTTATTCTTTTAGCAGTTTAGCAATCAAAGCACACTTGAAAATTTATTGATCACTCATGTGCATGCACACGCACACATGTGTAGATTCCTGGTAGATAAATGTAATCATTTGCCTTCAGACAACAAAAGGCTTGTACTATAAATAACAACTGGAGGATAATAGTATGGATTACAGTCTTGCAAGGACACAGAGAAAAGCAATTTCTAGAGTGGAACACAGGAGCAAAGAATTAAATCTAGTTTTATTCAAATATAAGCTTTTCCAGGTAGACAAGTGAATGTGTAATAGCCGCTGGATTTCTGATAAACAACCAGTACCATCACCTGAACTGGTGTTGGCAGTGGACGCAGGAGGGTCATGCTAGTAGCAGGGCTTACACCCATGGGCTTGACCTTTGTCTTCGCTTGCTGCGCCATGTTTCATGTGAATGTGAGATCTGGACTTGACATGAGTTGACTTCCTGGAAGCACTTGCTGAGGCTGAGGCTTGTCCCTGCCCTCGTGAGAGACTACTGCACATCTTCCTCTGTATGGACCCGCACGCTACCTACTGGCTCTCTGTGTGACTCCATGTTTGAGTGACACCGCTGGGGAGCTGCAGCAGTGGCTCAGCACAGCAAAGCTGCAAATCTCTGAGGACATGTCCTATCTCCTACCCCACCCCAACAATCCTCATGAAAGTACATTTAAACCAGAAGGAGGGATCTCTAATAAGGTCATGGGGTGGCATATCTCCAGCACAAGCTGGTGCAAAAGAAGAAAACTGCAGAGCCTCTGGGCTGTATGAGGCAGGCTTAGCTACTTAGCTTCTTCACCACTTCCCATTGGCACCTACAGAATGGTATTATAGGTACAAAATGTACTCTGCTCCTAGCTCCAGAGTTCCACCTACAGTGTCAGCCACATCCAGCTCTCCTGAAACCCCAGTACGCACATACTGGGGAAAGGAGCCAGACATGCTGAGCTGAGGACAGGAGTCCATCTCTGGTCCAGTAAGCAATGAGGCATAAATACAATTCTTGGAACCTGTGACCCAGGAGGCAGTTTCCAAAAGGAGAATCTTTGTGATCAGCTCCCTACTGTCCACACCAGCTTGTCCCATCCCATCATGTAACCTGTTTCCTGCCCAAAAGGCTCACATCACTCATCTATTTCTTTGGCTCTTCTATTTGGACAACTCATGGAGTAGGGTACTTCCCCTCTTTTTCTTGCTTTCCCTAAAAGTAAGTCCCAGGCTCTTTTCATTTCAAAGATTTTCTAGTGGTCACTATGGAAAACCAGGTGGACTTGTAAGTAGTTCACATGGGAAAGTTTCAAAGGTCCAGAAATCTTGAATTCCCAGAATCTCATGTGTATAGTTTTGGAAACTGCCAAATGATGTCTTAGTGAAATGATACCTCTCCACTATTGAGAGACTGGCTGTGCACAGCCCATGCAGGCCCATGGTACTCGTTTTCTGAATATATTGTCATACCTCCAAGACAGTCTCTGCTTCCTGGTGTGGCTCTGTCAGCCCAGGGCACTGTTCAGTCAAACTCAACCTTTGGAATCAGAAGCTTCTCGATGATTGTGCACCGTGGCCACAAATAGCAGTTTCTTCCACAAGTTTCACCATCTTTAAAGAGAGCTTTGCTGCCTTAGATGGCTCCCACCTGGCAGGGGCTGGCAGAATTTATTTAACGTTTTTAAGTGAAGAGTATCAAACAGAAATTTGAAACTATGTAGTTATTGGAACAGGGATAGTTTAAGATGGAAAGTGTTAATTGTAGCAGAGATTTATTTTATTTTATTTTATTTATTTATTTATTTATTTATTTATTTATTTTTTGTCTTTTTGAGACAGGGTCTCGCTATGCAGTTCAGGCTGGCCTTGAGCTCACTTTTGTAGCCCAGGCTGGTCTCAAACTCGCACCGATCCTCCTGCCTCAGCCTCCCGAGTGCTGGGATTACAGGTGTGAGCCACCAGGCCCGGCTTGTAGCAGAGATTTAAAGTACGAAAGAATTAGCTAGCAAGAAGTGAACTCTAGTCATTCTAGACCGGAAGTGCCTGGAAGGCATGTGTAACAAGACTCACCTGTTTAGCCCCTTCATTTCAGAAATCACTGCTGAGTCAAAGAGAATGAAATTAAGTCTATAGGGACCATGCTAGGTGTACTGTGGCATCTCTGGGGAGTCGGCCAGAAAGGGGCGTACCAGGAGGGACAGGAACAGGAGGACTGGTGACCAGCACTCTTGGGACCCTGCCACACAGACAAGGCTTATTTTATAAATTGGAGGTTCCTTTATCTGTGACATCGCATGTTTGTTTTCCCCTTCAATGTTAATACTTAGAAGGGTCAGGAAAGAGGAAACAACCCCATTAAGCATGAGCTTCTGAGGGCTGTGTCTGTGGCTGACAGCTAGAGTGGAACTGTGAGATAATAGTGCTGATACCAATCCCAGCCAATTCTTCTCTCCTTCGCACAGTTCTGAATGACAAGCAGATTTCTCAGCTTCAAGCAAGTGGTTACATTCGGGTGATAAATGCATCCCTGGACAGAGGAGCTCATTTAGCGATATTTACCAGGGTCTCTGTGAAAGGCCCTCAGCCCCCAGTGGGGCATTACACACCTTAGCCTCCTCACCTGTTCAAGGCCTTCCTTGCTCAGCAGCATGATGGCAGGTCCTGGTGATTTGCTTAGCTGTTTAAAGTTTCCTCTTCTCAGCCCTCCCCCTCCAGTCAACCTCTAGCAGAGGGAAGTGTGAAGTATGGGCCTTGAAATGGACAGGGACATGCAGACCTGAGCTGGCCTCAGACCTGCTCTGCCACCTGTACTCTCAGCCCGGAGCAGGGGCCTCAGTTTCTCAGAACCTCTCTTAGATATATAGAGACGCATAGGTGGGCCACAGGGATGTCATACAGATAAAGTCAAATCTGTGTAAAAGTACCTCACACACTGTGAAATGTGCTCCAGCGTAAGCCATTCACTCACTCCGCAATTCCTCACACAGCAGCTACGTGCCAGGTACTGTTCTGTGTCAAAGTGCCAGCTCCAGGCAGCATGAGCTAGAGGGAAAGGCAGCTAAAGTTCAGCTCTTTGCCAGCCACACCGCGTTTCTGGGATCATTACCAGGGGTTCTGTGGGAGTTCAAGAGAGAAACAGAACAAGAGAATGCAAATATGTATGCCATATATATGTAGACACATACATTTGCATAGTAATGTGATATACAAAATATATACAAATAGGATACGTCTTTACCTACAGAGATTATGGAAATTATATACTTAGGAGATTAAGTGATAAAGACAATTCATAAAGAAATTTCTATAAAGAGGCCAAAGAGATTTATGCTAAGGAACTTGTCATGGCTATGGATACCAAGGAGCCCCAGGTTCTACAGTTAGTAGCCAGACACCCAGAAATGCCATGGAATGAGTGCCAATCTGAGTGGGAATCTGAAGGCAGAAGGCAAAACAGTGAATTTTGTCTTATTCAGGTTTTTTATTCTATTTAGGACTTTACTGGATTGGATAAGGCCCACTCACACTGGGAAGGCTAACATACTTTGTTCAGTCTACCAGAAACACTAGTATAAGTACAAATACCCAGAAAAACAGCTAACCAACTATCTGTGTACCCTGAAGCCCAGTCAGATTGACATAAAATTCAGCATTACACCAGGGTGGACCTCAAATATAGCGTTCAGATTTACCACACAGATTTGTATGTTATATCTCATTTGGCCTCCAGAATAATGCAGTGAGGAGCTTATTTCTTGGTCATAGATATCAACAGCCTGGCCATTTGGTAAGGGTCAGGATCATGTTAAATCCAAATCCGCACACATCAAGACTCTTCCCTCATGCCAGGTACTGTTCTGTGTCAAAGTGCCAGCTCCAGTCAGCACGAGCTAGGAAGTGACAGGAAATATAGCCTTCCCATAGTTCCACTGGGCCAGCACAAGCGAAGCTGCAAGTGTGTGTTCTGAATTTAGGGCCGTGCACTCCCCACTCTTCTACACTAGTCCTCAGTTGTCAGGAAAGTGAAAGTCATTGTTCCATGGGCTGAGAAACTGCTGGACATCTCTCCCAAGTTCAGTGTGATCCTAGTGCCCAAGCAAGGTTGGGACTCAGAGCTGAGATGGGCCTGGCTGAGCCTCTGTGGCTGGTGCTACCAGCATGGGGTGGAGGAGATTGCTGCTCGCTGCTGCAAGGGTGGGCAGTATTCTTGTGGCCATGAGGTCTAGTTGCAGCTGTCTTTGTGTCCTTGAGGCACAGTGCATACACTTACATTTAATAGGGTATCTGTCATTTTTACCATACTGATGCATCAAGGCACTCCTGGGTTCTGTTTATTTGGGACACACTGCCAAGAATTCTACTAAAGTCTGTCAGAGGGGGACTAATTCACAGGGTTGACTCCTCGAGCTGATCTTGTAGTAAGGGTCCCTTAGCAACCTTTCTCAACAGTGCCTACACTGTGCAGCGCTGCACCCTGCTGTGGTCTCACCTGATTCCTCATTGGGAAGTGACTTTCTAGGCTGTTTCCCCATGCCAAACCTGACACAGTGTAGACACTCAGTCACACTGAATGGGCTGGATAGCTACAGGTTATCCCATAGCCACCCATACCACAGCCTGGGCCTGTGGGGAGGGTACCTAGCCAGCCCCTCCAAATAGAGGTTACCTGACATGTGTTGTGCCTGTGCTGGACCCTGAACCATAGGGTTTTATTCACATGCAGCTCTAATCTGGGGCAGGCTCACAGCAGAATAGTGCACAGCAGGCCACTGATAACTGGCCAGAGCCGACCAGAGAAGTGATGCAAGAAGCAGGCCTGGGGCCCCTGACAGAGGCAGGAGGCCTCAGAGTCAGAAGGCATGAGTACCAGGGCGCGTGGGGTGCCAGATAGGGTGGGCCCTCAGTCTGACTTCAGAAGCCCCATGCGTCCTTTCCCTCATTGGCTTTTCTGTCATTCTTTTTATAGGGCCTGTGCCAGCAGTGAGACTGAGAGTGAGGCCGGAGATATCATGGACCAGCAGTTTGAAGAGATGAACAACAAACTCAACTCTGTGACTGACCCCACCGGCTTTCTGCGGATGGTTCGCCGCAATAACCTCTTTAACAGGTACGGAGGGCCCTTTGCCTGGGCCTGGTGCAGAGCAGGGCCCAAGCCTGGATTCTGTACTTTCAGCTGAGGCTCTTGCCTGCTGAGAGGTGCTGGTCAGGTGGTAAGGTTGCAGACTCAACAAAGATGCCAGACACCCCATACGCTTCAGGGTCCTCAGCTCCACAGAGCACCCTAGCTCACATGGGGAGCAGTGACATGCTTGACGTAATAGTCCTCCTTCTGCTGGGAGGGGAGGATGAGGGACATTTAGCTGCTTCCCACAGACTCTAGGCCGACTTCCTGACCTGCAAGCGCAAGCCAGAGAAGCTTCATGCCTGTCTTTGATGGCATCTGCAGATAATTAACCTAAAGGCCAAGTACCCCTGCTGATTCCTGGGCTGAGGCCCAGGGAGGTCATCAAGGGTGGAGAAGCCAGGGCTGGCAGAGGAAGAAACTGGCTCACCTACAAGCTCATCAGAGAAATTCAACAAATGGAAGCTGGGCATGAATATGTGCATATAAATATGTATACTGTGTGTGTGTGTGTGTGTGTGTGTGTGTGTCTGTGTGTATAGGGAGAAGCGATACATTTATATAAATATAAGGTTCAGTAAAATAACCTAGTATGATATATATTTTATATATTTATCCAAAAGCATAGATGATAGAAATTGCATAATAACTAAGTGATGAAGACATTGCATAAAGAGATTTCTGTGAAGAGATTTGTAATAAGGGCCTCACGTGTTCAAAGACACTGAGAAGCCCTGGGACCTGTAGTCAGCATGTTGGAGGTCCAGGAAGAGATTCCTGTAAGTGCAAGCCTCTGCTCTAACCCCCCAGTTCCCTGTCTATGACTCATGGCCTTGCCAGCTTCAGGATGAATCATGGATGAGATTTCCAAGCCTCCACACCCCTTCTCCTTCACAGGCCTGGTACTGAATGGGGTCCATATTCAGCAGAGGCAGGTGGTAAGGCTGAGGTGCGCCCAGCGGAGGTGCACCTCTCCTGCTGTCACTTGGTTGCCTGGCAACAACTCAGCAGTCACATTTTGACATATCTCCCCAGAAGGGTACTGTGGACTTGGGGTCCCTGCCCTAGCCTGGGGACCTGCCTTTGAAAGGCAGCTGGTTGACCCATAGTCAGGGGTAAGAGACTGTGTGCCCAGTGGGGGTGGCCTCCGTTTGGCAGCCCAGCTATGCCAGGCACGGCATGTCCTGTCTGTTCCTACCATAGGCCTGGTTTCCTCTCATTATTGTGCTGTCAGGGTGACAAACGTGTGTTTATTTTCCCAGGGCCAAGCTGAGGAGGAAGGGAGCCAAGGGCCAGGGATTTAAGAATTGGCAGCTTGGTCCAAAGGAGGCCAGAATGCACACACCCAAGTCCCTTCTTCCTCATCCACTTCTCCCTGGCCCTTGCAGCTTTGAATGTATGCTAGGACAGGACCAGATGTGAGGAGCCATGGCGCAGGGCTGAGATTTTACAGTTAGCCGCGTGGTGCAGTTTGTGGCAGGAACAGTTCAGGGCTCAGGTTCCCCACTGGCAGCCTCAGTTTCTGTAACTGAAGGGGGACAAACTTCCTACCCTGCAGAGGTCCTTTAAACAGGGTATCAGCTGTCGTCTTTTTTCTCAGGTTGTTCTTTCATCTCATTGTTTCTTCTTTCGTTCAGTCCAAGCTCACTCTGCTGAGCCAGTTTCTCCCCATCCTGTCTTCACTTTTACTTTCTTGAATAAATTTGGCTCGAAAAAAAAAAAGGGGGCTCTCAGGAGATGCACGTATGAACAGTATGTGACTGGCGTGCTGCCGTGTGAAAGGCACAGCACGCATGGTAGCTTTCTGCTCTGGGGGATAAAGTGGGAAGAGCAATACTCAGCTCGGATTCCTAAGACACTGTAGTGGGTGACCCTCAGAAGGGAAGAAGTCTGCAAACAGTTGGGTTGGTAGCCTTGCCCATCTGCCTCTTCCATCCCACCACGGCAGGGACCCTCAGGCATCTGTGGCAACCTGATCCCTGGTGCTCCTGTACGCAGGAGCCAGCCTCCCAAACCCACCTGGACATTACAGAAGAAAAGAGTTGTGCCAGTTGTGTCTGGAACCCTACTTTATGGATCTTAGAGTCCTAAGTGTTATGGATTTGGGATCACAGAGTTGGTTGTTTTAGAAGATGGCATTTGTGCTTCCAAGCAGCTCTGAGGTAGGTCCTATGAGCCTGACACCAGGGGCTTATTTGTTGGTTCATTTAAAGACCAGTCCATGTGTCAAGTAGGCAGACAATGGCCCAGACCCTGGGTCAGGTGAGAAGCAGCAAGACCCATAAGAGCTGTCTTGCTCCCAGCCTCCTTGGCAGGGTATGCTCTGACCTGGCTCAGGCCCTCTGTTCTGCCCTCAGGAAAGCCAAAGGGTCTCTTCAAGCCTTCCCATCCTGACCTTTTTGGAGGCTACTGGGCCAGTTGTAAGAGGGCAGCAGCCCACTGCGGTGAGTATTTATGGCCCAGGGCAGTCCACAGCATGACCTGTCCTCTGTTTGTCACACCAGAGCATAGCTACAGCCAGGCACCCACAAAGTTCATGCGCCTTTGTTAGCTAATGTGCCAGCCCTGGGAGCGCACATCTCATCGCTGAGCACACACAGGAGGGAGGGTAGAAAACTGCCAGAATTGGGTACCAAAGCTGATTCCAGCTCCCCTGCTGGCCTACAGCTTCCATCATCCACTCTGCTGCTATGGGGTCCCCAGCCTCCCTCTCAGCACTTCGCATGGCCAGGGATCTGAGCTAAGAGGTGAGCTGGCTTGTTGCTCAACAGGACAGCTAAGAAGTGGCTTTTCCGCAGATTTCTGACAGTGATTGGGACCTGAGCACTTGTGCCCAAAGCTCAAGGTGGTGAAGAGGAGGCAGCCGTGTGCAGAGGGCCTCGTGCGCTGGAGCAGCACAGGCTGCCTCCTGGGGCTCTCTGCCTCAGTGAGTTTATGGATTGCTTGGCCCTTTTGTTCCTGGACTGTTAGTGGGACTGCTTTGGCAGTGAGACTGTGTAGCTAATTCAAGTCAAGCGGGCTTGGCTTTAGAGTCCTCTGTCTTGCCACTGCAGGTATTGGTCTTTGTTCTGCTTTTGTTTTTGAGGTCTCTGGGGCTACTATTTTTCTCCTTGCTTGTGCACTTTGGCAGAAAATACACACACACACACACACACACACACACACACACTTTTGTATTTTGAGTCCATGGCAAGCTCACTAGTGAACAAAAAATAAGGAATTTTCTTTGCCTAGCACCCTACCCTGTGTGGGCCTCCAGAGGAGACTGTTGCCCTGGGCCTTTGAAATTATGCTGACACCTGAAGGTCAGGTATATACATGTGTGTGTGTGTGTGTGTGTGTGTGTGTGTGTGTGCACAGTCGAGGCAGGGGGATGCAACTGGACCTGGGGACAGTGCTACAAGAAAAAAAGAGGTAGAACGACAGGCTTTGGACCACTCCCGGGATTCTTGGCCTACCAAGCAGCGCCTTGGCATCATGGCGTGAAAGGTGGGTCATTCAGGATCATTTTGGACTAGTTTCCCAGGGCAGTGTCCCCACTATTATCATTCCTGGTGGTGCAGCCTGTGTCCTGGGTCTCAAATTTTCTTCATAATGACCCTGTGTGTGACATCACATGGAGAGGAGTTTCCTTGTTGCCCGGAGATTTGTGACTAGAGAAAAACAGACAACAAAGAAGTGTTAAGCCTCTCCTTTCTAAAAAGAAGTAGCACAGCTGGACCTTGAGTCACTGTAGCTCCCACCCAGCACTGTCCATGCTCCTCTGTGGCCACAGAATGGCGGGCAGTGGCCAAGTATGAATCTGTGGTCTGGTCAAGAGTCCTTCTAGAAGATCACTCACAAAAAGGGGAGAAAGTCTCTCCCTCCCATGGACCAGCCTCTGGTGACTCTGTGAAAGGCAGAGAGAGATAAGACAGAGAGACCCAGGGAGGGCCCTGGCTCCAGCAAGGTCTACATGCCCACATGCCTGCTGGGAGGGGCTGATGGTGGAACCCCTTGCTGCTTGCCCACAGCAGGCTCTCTGCTGATCAAGAGCCTCAGCAGCAAATGATGGGGTGTGTAGCCAGTAGCGGGTGGAGGGGGCTCCCAGGGAGTCAGGACTAGCTGCTGTGGCCGGCATGTAGGGGAAGCCCTTGCAGGGCCTCCCTACCCTTTCCCCTCGGTACTCAACACTCTGCAGAAGGTCAGGCTCTGATAGTAGGAAAATGGCAGTCTCCCCAGAACCTGCTCTTCTCTGCAGCTCCATGAGCAGAAGCCTTGCCTGCAGGCAGGTGGAGCAGGACAGGACAGGTGTGAGTGCATGACAGGAAGAGGGTCAGCATGAAGAGTGGAGGCCACTGTTCCTCCAAGGTGTGCACGGCCAGTAAGTTGGCACGCTGCACAGGTGCTTTCCTCTTGCTGAGCACATCTACCCAGATGTGTGACTGTGGTTCTTTGAGGGCACCCCTGTGGGCCGGTTGCAGCAAGGCTGTTGGGGTCCAGCATGGACAGGCTCTGGATCACTGCATTCCTGGCCTCGGCAGTCTTTCACATGGTGAGGCCCAGCCCAGGGAGATTTTGGCCCTGGTGCCAGGAAGACCTGGATTTGAAACCTGGCTCTACCTATTTATCTGGAAATGACCTCGAGCCTTTGGTTTTTCAATCTGGAAGATGTGGTAGTATTGCCATCTGATGGAACGCTTGCAATGTAGGATGACTATGAAGAAAGGTCAGTAGTTCCTGTGTCCCATGGGTCCTTTCTCCCCACCTTTGCTGTGAGGTTTCTGAGGCACCCAAGGGTTTGGGGTGTTGGGGAGTGGATCAGCCACTCAGAAGATTCAGCAAGTCATATCTCCACCCACCTCTTGAGTGGGTAACTTGATGCGTCTTCCCTTAGCTGATACCAGGAAGACCTTAGACTCACAGTGATGGGCCAGTCCTGTAACTATAACTCCTTTTTTTTTTTTTTTTTAATTTTATTTTAGGGAAGGATCTAAAGGGTCTTTAGGGTCTCACCACTAGATCAGACTTGTAGTGATCTGCCTGTTTGCAACCTCCCAAGAGCTGAGATTATAGGCGTGCGCTGCCCCACCCACTCTCAACTGCCGCCTTAGCACACCCCAGGGGCAGGGCGGGCATGGCAGACCTGAGGACTGGACCCCCAGCCCTTGTGCCTGCTTGCATGCCCTTTAATCCTGTTCAGCTATTTGGCCTATCCTGGGACAGTGACTCCTGAGCCTTCTGACTTGTGTCATGCTATCCCTGACTCCTGCTCCTTGCTAAGTGTTCCCTGTCCCTCCTATTCCCCCATCACACACACACACACACACACACACACACACACACACACACACTCCTAGTGTAACTCCCACATCTGTATGCGTCTTAGTGTGGCTGTCCTAGGAAGTGACTTTCCTGGGACCTGGACCCAGGCAGGTGCCTGTCCCTGGAGCCCAACTTCTGTAGGCCTCCCTTTCTGTCTGATGTGAGCACCTCCAGGTGCTCTTCACCTGCACTAGAAGGGCCGTATCAAGCACAGCATCTCACTGTCTGTCTAGATACCCCAACTGGGAACAACTGCTCTTCTAAAATTCCCTGGCACTTTATCTGGTATAGACTTATCAACTTTCACTGCATGTATAGGTCTGTGACCTCCTAGACTGGCAGTCACCCAAGGCCAAATTCCACATGATTTCACTGTTTTCTCCAGGGTGCTTGGCACAGTGCCCTCTGTTAACAGGTACAGGTACTTGCTGACTGATGGAAGAGGGAGGAGGGAAGGAGAAAAAATAAAGGAAGGAGTGAGAAACATGTAGATTGCAGCTGACATTAGAGAACCATAGCAACTACGCTTGCAGAGGTGAAGACAGCAGCGAACATCTGTTGGTCTCTTGCCAAGCACCTCATCCTGTGCAGAGTGCTGTGTGTTCGCCCACTCAGAGCCTTAAACAGCCACCCTATTAGGATCTGGGGGCCCAGCATCTCACAAGTAGAGAGTGACAGAACCAGCACTAGGATTCAGATCTGTCAGACCCCAGAGAGTGCGGCCCAGGCTCGGGCTCAGCTGACTCCCCTCTCAAATGGTCACTAGACTCTGCCTGCTATCTTAATTCCTTTTCTCATTCCTAAGATGAAATGCCTAATACCTAAAGTTGGAGGTGGCTCATAGCTTGTAGAGGTTTCAGCTCCCAGCTGGCTGGCTCCAAGGCCAGGTGGCATGGCTAAGGGGCATTGCAGAGGAGAAGCAGTACCTGGAAGGCAGAAGGCGTTAAGGCAGCAAGCACCAAGCAACCGGCAGGGCCCTTCTTTCTGTCCCCTATATCCTGTGCAGGTTACCTACCCCTAGGGCAGATGGCACTCACCCCCAGGAAGGGGCAACCTTGATCCTAGCATTACCCTACAAGTCAATCCCAGGATCACATTCTTGATCCTGGTATCCCACGCCCTAGGTCCAGCCACCTCCTGAAAGCCCCATCTATTGGAGGACATCTGAATATGAGCCATAACACCTGGATTTCTGCTATGAGAACTTTCTACCTCCTGCAAGAGTGTGTTCTTTGTGAGCTAGTGAGTAAATCCTTAGAGTAAAAGTTATATGAGGGGGCAGGCTTGGATCATGCATATCCCAAGTACAGAGGTCTTTGGAAGGTGCCTTTCCCAGGCTGCTGGACACATACCAGCTGAGCATGCCACACATAGTGGTCTTCTCTCCATTCTGAGCCCCATGGAAGCCACCGCTGCCCACTGGGGGCTCTGTCCTGACCCCACATGGGGTCAGCAGAAAAAAACCTGTACAGAACATCCCAGGCACTGGTTCTGATGCTGGCATCCCTAGGCCTGGCCACAGCATCTCCTGGTGTCACAGCAGAGGACATACGTAGTGGACAGAGGCCAAGCACTGCCTATTCCATGTGGCCCTACACAAGGTGCTGGTCAGACCCAGGGTCTCTATCTGGACAGTAAGCCAGATGTGGCCAGGACAGCCCCTGAATGGGAGAGGGAAGCCAGGAAGCCACTGTGCCTTACATGCCTCCCTGGGCTGAGAGACCGTAGGCTCACGGGAGAGCAGGGTCCCTGGCACCAGAGTCAGCACATCCTGGAGAAAGCAGGCACAAGGTAATTAGGGGGCTCGCTGGCAGAAAGTGCCAACAGCTTAAGTGTTTAAAATGCAGCATTAGATGACCTCTGTGTCCCAGAGGAGACAACCTTCCATCTGACGATGCTGGGGGGGTGGGGCACACACCTCTGAATGGTCACAGAATAGAATCGGAGCATTTCTGGCTGCTTGAACATAATGGATTTTCCAATTAATTTTTTCCCACTGTTTCTTTAAAACCCATGTTCAAACCTCAGGCTAGCTCGCAGCCCTCAGAAATGTCAACCGAGTTCAGAACCTGTGGGAAAATGTAGGCTCATCCTCTTTAGTGAGCACTGAGGTGAGCAGGAAGGAATAGTTTCCCAGAAAGTGCCATCCAAGATCCCAGGAGAGGGAGCCTGACCACTGTCCACCAGCAGCTCTTGGGAGAACAGCCCTCAAGACCACAGGAAGCCCAGTAGGGAGATGCCAGGCTCCGGGACAAACTGGGGGTGGGGGCGTTGGAGGCAGGGACAAGATACCCTCCTGGATAATGAGAGTGTCCGATGGGGACATCCCGAGCAGCCAGGGAGCCCCGCTGAGCTAGGGCAGCTGTCATGCCTGAGGAAGCTGCCCCCACAGAGGAACAGGGCCTGTTGTCCTCCCACCCTGCTCACTCCTAACTAGAAGCTGGGAAGGTCCTAGTCACAGCCTCCCCTGGAAAATGGGGACCCCAGGCCTGTCTACCTGGGGGAGAAAGCATCCAGGCGAGAGTAGAAACCCCCCCAGAGAGCGGACACCTAAGCCCATTGACCTGGTTCTTCCAGGTTTGTGGGGATGCTCCTGGCCCCACTGTCCAGAGAGGGGGGACAGAACCTCAAGCCTCAAAGAGGTCTTTTCTTGGTCTCCCCTCAGGAAAAACTGAGCCCTGTTGCCTTGTTCCCATCCACTGACCTTACTCAGATACCTGCTGTAGAGCTAAGTCCACAGGGAGGAGAGAGCACAATGGGCTCACAGGGGTGGCCTCCCAGGTGCAGAGGGGCAGGATGGGGGTGGACACAGGCAAGGGGTCCTTCAGCTCAGCAAGTATGGAAGCCTGCAAAGGCAGCAGCGTGCTGGCTTGGGAATCCCTCTGGCTGCAGGCTGCACTGGGAGCTGGCACTCTATATGCAGAGCCTGGACAGGAGGTCAGGGGAGTGGTAGCAGTGCACAGAGCAGGCATACTTGCTGCTATGGCTCCCCAAGGAGCCTGTGACCCTGCTGGCTACAGTCACAAATCTCCCGTGTCGGAATACAGCTCTTCATCCCAGGAGGGGAAATTCATGAGCACCCATTGTAGCCCAGGCCGGCTGCTGTTTGTCATCATTGCAGACAGAAACTGCACCCCTGATGCCACTGCCCTGCCAGTGGCTTGTCATGCACCATCTCAGAGCTGTACATTCTGTGCACACAGAGGCCTCGCCACCCTTCCATGCATGCTTGATTCCTCTCCTTTCCCCCCACCGCACTGACTGCTGTGCTGAGGAGAAAATAAATTTTTCTCTAGAAGTGGATTAACATCATCTGAGGAATGAGCTAATAAAGACCATGCAATGTGAGAAAATCCTCTGCCCCAGGCTGGGCTGCCACTGGTAGAGCTGATCAGGAAATGGACAGGATGATGGTGAGCTAGCGCCACCTGCTGGAGTCCTGGGGTATTGCAGTTATGAAGCCTTCATAGCCAGGAGGGGCGGCTGCCACCATCCCACCCAGTGTGAACTCCTCAGCGGGCCAGGAGAGCACAATGACAAACCCTGCAGCGCTAGTGGCCTTGTGCGGCTGGCACCCTGTTAAACCTTGGTGCTCCCCCGTAAAGGCATGGCCCACCTCACAGGCCTTTGGTGGTCGGGGCAGCCTACCAGCATGACAGGGCCCCTTTCAGAGCCTGTGTGCTAATAGTGAGAAGTGCATCCTCTGGTCCTGAGGTCTAGACAGTCAAGGCAGGGGCGGCCACCAGGCCACAAGGCCCCACAGGAATCAGAGCAACCCAGGATCTGAGATGCTGCCCTTGTGACTCCCACCCCTGTGGCCACTGACACACTGGCAGGGCAGGGCATAAGTTGCCTCTCACACCCCATGTCATATGTGCCAACCTCTCTAAGCAGCTGGGACCAAGGCTGACTCTAAGGCCCCAAGCTGCACTCACCACAGGATGCCATCTGTCTTCAGTGGCCCCCGGAAACTGCATCAGCACCCTGACTACCCCATACATGACACCTGCATGGGCAGTCGTAACAGGGCAGGCTCAGTAGAGGACTGAGGGTGTAGGAAAGGGCAGAGGAGTGGTGGACCTGAATAGAGTCAACAGCCCTGGTGGCATGTCAGACCCACCTGGTAGTCCCATCTGTCCTCTGAAAAATTCAGGAGTCCGCCTCAGAACTGGCTGCCTCACTGCTTTGCGTCCTTATGAGCATCTCTCCTACCAGATCTCAGTCCAGCACATCTAGGACATAGCTGCAGTGGACCGGTGTTATTGCAGTAAGGGTCAACCCTGCTGGTCGAGAGACCATTCACAAGATGGGGCAGCAGTAGTGGACAGGTGAAAAAGCCCCCACCCCTGGTGCAGCCAGAGAAGGTGTGTGTCCTGTCTCTGATCCCAGCCCAAGATTATGCCACATCTGTGTACCCAGAGGGCTGTCAGTGACTCATCCTTGGTTTCCTGTCCCCTTCTGTGATCCTGGGCCTGTGACTCCTGGGTCAGCTTTCCAGTGGAGAGGGTCTCCTATAATTGCCCAGTGCAGTGTGTGGCACCAGGGCAGCTAACATGGAGAATTGGGAGGTGGCCATGGCTGGGGAGCTGATGCCATGAGCCCCAGGAGCCTCCAGAGACCCAGCCAGGCAAGAAGGCCGCTGCCTGAGGGTTGGTAACAGGGACCTCCTGCCGAGGGAGAACTTCTTGAATGGATTTACTTTGATCTCAAATTATGGTTTCAGATTAGTCATGTTTTGTTTCTTAGACACTATTTCAGGCCTATTTTTGCTTGAAAAGGTTCCCTCTGGGAATAGATGCTCTCTTCCAGATAGCAGTGCAGGTCCAGGGCTGTCTCCTGGGCTTGTTGCCTGACCACTGTGCAAAGGCAGGAACTTCAGCCCCAGAGGCCATTGGTCTGTGAACTGCCAGGCAGTGGCAGGACCCAGGTTGGTGACCGAGGGCCAGCTCTTTGGGGACCAGAATCAGCTGGTATACATGAGGCCTAGCAGTCTTGACAGACTGCCAGAGAGTGGGCCAGGTCTAGTACCAGGCAGGTGGCTCTATGGAGACTTAGACACAGGGCCTCTCTGCAGGGGAGCTAGGGTGACCTGCCTACCTCATCAGACCTGGTCCATGAAGAATCAGCACCACCTAGAAACAGCTGCCCACGTGCCCAGAGGTGCCAGGGAAACCTCTGCAGATCCACTGTGTACCATGAGTCGCCAGCCCTGCCTGGAGACAGCTGACCGGCCTCCTTACCAAACCTGGCTGCTGGTAAGGGTGGCAAGTGGCTGAACCTTGGCTGCTGTGCCAAGCCAGCATGGAGATGAGGGTAGGATCCCTAGGAAGGACTGCAGTTGCAGGTGGCACCCTTCTGCTCACACTGTGGGGACACAGGGGGACCGCAGTCCTCTCACCACCACTTGCCTCTCTAGCCAGTTCTGCACGCCTTCCCCACATCATTCACACACGGTTCAACATCCAGCTCTCCACTTCCCACTTGTGCCTTTCCTGTGCTGGCCCTCTGTTTGGAATGTTCCACCAGGCAGGCTGGCTCCAAGTTTTCTCCTGAACCCCAGATCAAATGATGCTCTTCTGGAAAGCTGCCCCGGGCTGGGCTCACCCAGCAGCTAGAGTCAGGCAGCTGTCTCGGGTAGGAACCAACATGCACTGAGTGGCAGTGACGTGTGTGGGTAGAGTCAGCACTGCTAGGTCCCGTTAGCTGCCAGTGGCATGTCATGGTGCCTGACCCATAGACACCACTGCCATCAGTACCTAAGCCCAGCCCACCAAGCCCACCACCAGGAGCCCCACCCTGGCCCACCACAGGCTTTGCAACAGCTCCTCTGGTATTTATATTGCCCACAGGCAGTGGGGCAGCTTTCTGCAGATGCAGAGGGGTCAGAGGGTAGCCGCTTGCAGCTGGGGCAGAGCCTGCCGCTTGCATCTCATCTCTTCCCTCCATATGGTCCTGGCTGGGATCAAGCTCTAGTCCTTCACCCACACCCCCTGCACTTCCTTCAGCAGCTCCACCACTGGGGGGCTGGCCAGGGAGGATGGGATGGGGCAGAGGGTTGGTTGCCTTGGGTCAGAGAGCCTGAGCCCTAAGTACAGACAGACACCCCTGAGGATGTAAGACACCAGGCACCAGGCCGCCACCCTCTTGTGGTCTCTGAGAGCACGCATGTACAGTAACGCAGCGCCATGACAGACACCACATGTCGCTCCGGAGTGTCTCTGGAGAGCAGCTGGGTAATCTCCCCTTGAGGGGAGAGCTGCTCTTTGCAGTGCGCTCTGTGGTAGTGCGTGAGCCTGAGGGTCACTCCAGGGTTGTCTGCGCTTCACTAGCTCTGACGGCAAAGCCAGCCCACTGCCCCACTTGCTGGTAATTATGTTTCCTGAGGGAGTGGGCAGACATGAATGGCTCTCCAGGCCACTCCATCCTGCTGCTCCGCTCTGCTCTTCAAGGAGCAGACAGTGGGGGTGGGGGGTCAGAGGGGGCTTAGGGGTTACTTTGGTGTGATCTAGAACTCAGGTGAGGAAGGGAGGGGCAGGCTAGAAGCCCAACCTGGAAAACACAGATGGATTTTCTGTACTGTCTCCTGGAATGTCACAGATCCTGTCTGGCCTGGCTTAGGAGGACAGCCATCTGGGATTTGTTCTTAAGCCATAACCTGGCTGCTGTCACAACCAGCAGCCAGAGTACTTGCTGAAAACCAGTGATGTATCTGTTGTATGTCATAGTCCTCGTCCTTGAGGGCCCTGCAAAGGTAGCAGGAACTGTGAAGCAGTGTCTAGATCAAGGCTGACAGGCTGCCCAGCAGGCACACAGAGAATGCCACCAGGCAGCCAGGCACATTCTGAGAGGGTGTTGCAGGAAGCCCTGTCCGTGTTGGGAACAGCTTGGTTCCCTGACGCTGCCGCTGTCCTGCTCAGCTGTGTGTCCCATTCTGTAGGTTCCCTGAAACTATAGCAGTACATGGCAGACAGCTGGTGCTCAGGAAACATTTTCTAAACCAGTGTGTGCCCTCATCCTACACTGAGTGTGTGATACAGGGCTATTATGGGTCTGGGGACACTAGAAGTCGGAAAGCACAACGGAACCCTGCGCTCCCAACATTCCCTCTTGCCAGGGCTGCAGAGTGCTGCCGTGGCCCGGCTCAGGTAGTGCTCAGGGACTGGTCTAAGTTCATGGTGGAGCCGTTATGTCTTGCCTGTGGCCCCTGCGTGGAAAGTTAATTGCCAGTGGAGCACTGCCCATGTCAGCCTCGTGGTACCTGGTGGCACCGCTGATTCCTCACATTCGTCACATTTGCTTGCGCACAGTTGCACCACGGAGGAGATAATTAAACCTCCAAACAGCACTTTGGGTTGTTTGGCAATATAGAAAAACTCCGCAGAAATGGCAGCTCTTGTGTGCAGCTGGCCTGTCCGCCTGGTGTCTGACAGTGCTCACTGTTGTGTGAAAATCACCTGGAAGGAAAGAGAGGCGCCGTGGCTGGCAGGGAGGCTGGCAGAGCAGCAGTGACCCCGCCTGCCGCCTGGGCTGGGCTCATCTCTTGCGCCTTCTTCCCCCAGGAGCTGCCAGAGCATGACAAGCTTGTTCAGCAACACCATGTCGCCCATCAAGGACGGGACCTCATCTCTTCCCCGGAGGCAGAGCTCCTTCTCCAAGCCCCCGCTCCGTGCCCTGTACGACCTGCTCATCGCGCCCATGGAGGGGGTAAGCGCCTCCCGGGGCATGAGGCTCCTCAGTGTCAAGACACATCGTTTCCTGGCCAGTGCACCACGTATCCCCCAAGACACAAAAATGGCTCCCGAGACAACCAGACGTTCCCCAGAATGTGTGCCTTCCTTCACAGTCGCACGTGAATGCTCCAGTGCGTGCATCTCTTCGGCTGGCTGCTTGTTGGTGGCCTGGGCCCTGCACTGGGGTTGGCAGGTCTGGGGTCAAGTTCTAGTCCAGCTCCACATAAACTGAGTAAATGTGACCCTGGTATTTTTATCCACATGGTTCTCTGTCACCAGGCTGCACCTCTGTGAGGTTCAGGCAGGGACACATACCAGAGGAATGCAGCCAGGGTCCTACGGTGCTTCTTCATGGCCTGGCCAGCCTGAAGGGCATGAATGTGTCCCGCCTTCCTGCGTCCCATTCTAGAATCTTCCCTGAACCACTTGGATCCAGGGCCAGGCTTTCTGGTGAGAACAGGCCTCAGGGAAGCCTCCCACTTTGCTCCTTCCCCTAGCCTCCAGTCAGGAGTCACCAACTATGCTACAGTCCAGAAGTAGACACCTGGCAGAGGTGGCCTGCCTCACCCTCCAGGGTCCATGTGTATCACCTTTTAATTCAGACAGAGCTCTTGGCACAGGATCCTTGTGAGTCAGAGCTCTTGGCCTCCAGGGGCCCAACTGTCAGGAGAGCCTGCCGTGGGTGGGACAGGTATGGTCCCTTTGTGGTGGCCACCACTAGGTAGATGTATATGCAGAGAGCTGACCCTCAGGAAGCCACCTCTTTAATAAGGGTTCCTTTGTCTCCAGCAAGTGCCTATGCCTGTCTCTGCCTAGCCTCCCAAGGTCACGTGTCAACTGTCCTCATTACTGAGAGATAGCTGCTCTGTCCCCAATGCCCATGGCTTCACCTTGCCTGAGATGCCAGGTGCATGAAAAACAGAGCTCTGGGAGGTGGCAGTTAGAAAGGCCTCTGGCACTGGCCCTTACTTGACCCAGCTCTGTCTCCTCCTTGATCTGTCTTCTCACTGGGTAATGAGGACAGTATTGCCAGGCCAAGTTAGCACTGGCATAGGGTTAATGTGCAGAGCATGGTGGGTGGCTACAGCAACTGTTACCTGGTAAGCCCCGGGATGCTGCTGGACCCAAAGCACCTCCTAGAGTGCCCTGCCACCACCATATCTTTGACCATCTCCTATACTGCTACTCCTGGTCGTCAACCCCCATACAATATGGAGGTGTGCACCCTGCCACCTTTCCCTCCTCAGCATCCTCACCCTTCTTTAGTGAGGGGACCATGACTGCTGAGACCTTTCTGGTTCTCAGGAACTTGCCCTGATTTTTTACATACCTTGAAGGAAAAGCTGTGAATGTAGCTCCTCAGGTGGCTTTTTCAACTGTCTTGCACACCCCCAGGGTGCCTTGCCACCCACATGGCCTCCTGCTTGTGCTGAGGTCCGCAGTGCCCTCAGCATCTGGTCCCGACAGGTGTGGACTCCATTCACTTACTGGAGCCTCTTGAGACCCTTTGCATTCAGGTCCTGTTACTGCCCCCAAATGGCGAGGTAGTGGGTGAGGGAGCAGGGTCAGAGGGAGGCTGGCCTCGACTGTCCTGGTTGGGTGGAGGGCATCTGGAGCTGGCCAGTTCACCTCCTCCCTGGCCCACTCATGTGTGGCCTCTGAAACCTTTCTGGTGCCCTGCCCCCTGCCCCCGTTGCCCTGCACACCGGGATGTCTTGTAGCACCTGGCAGTTGACTGGACCCAGAATGTGGCTCTCTGGAAGCCTCTCGTTCTCTGCCCTGTGACTCAGCCATACTCCCTGAAGGCAAGGATGTCCTCTACCTCTGTCCCCAGCAGCTGGTATAGGACCTGGTATATGGGGACACTTGGTAAGGTTGATGGGAGTATGGCCTAGGTTGGCACAGAAAGCAAAGACCTAAGGAAGAAATGAGTTGCTTGGCTTCTTCCACCACTGACAGTGAACTGGGCAGAAGACAGGCCAGGCCTGCTTCTACCCGCAGCCAGCGCAACACCAGGAGGTTATGGAGCATGATCATGGCCTAGTGGACACGGCTACAGCATGGGAGCGGTAGAGACTGTGGGGCCCCGTGCATTGGAGGGAAATCAGCAGTGGAAGCTGAGAGTGACCTCAGGGCTCTCAGTGCCTGGGCCTGGGAGGGAAGTGGACACAGTGCCAGCGGCCCCTGCGAAGGATTCACTAAGAGTACAAACTCAGCACTGGTTGTTACCCTGTCTCTCCAGTCTTCCCAGTCTGTCTCCCCAAAGGCTTTCCACTGTGACCTAAAGAATGAAAACATTCTGACAGGCTAGTGGCAGCCCATCTCTGGACTTGCTGATGTCCCCCAAAACTGTTGGAAGAAAGAGTTTATGGACTCAAACCCTAGACAAGGTAGAACACTGGTTAGAATAGTGCTTTAGAGAGCTTACTGGGGAGGGGCAAAGGCCCTGCTGCCAGCTACAGGGTGACTTCCTACAGCTGCCAGAGGCACCTCACATCCACCCTAGAGAGGGGCTACTTGTCTAAAGGCAGGTGAGGGCCGGTGCTCATGTTCCCAGGGCTCTCGAGTCAATATCACTAATTCCTGATATTTTAAAACATTCTTTTGTTGTGAATTAGTGCACAGTGAAGGAGTCTGCTTGATTCAGATGTGACAGAGAAGAATGTTCTTAAAGCCAGGAAGGTAAATTACCAGAGCAAGAGCCATTTCTTGGTTAACTAAAGTAATCTATCAGTTGAGCACAGTGGCTCATGCCTGTGGTCCCAGCCAAGTGGGAGGTGGAGGTGGGAGGATCGCTTGAACCCTGGAGTTCAGGGCCAGCCTGAACAACACAGGGAGGCCTTGTTTCAAAATAAAAGACAAGGGCCAGCTGGACAGCTCAGGGGATTAAAGTACCTGGTTAGGCAGATGCAGTGATCCCCGGCTGTGCTGGCCCACTTCCGGGGTACCCTGAGACACCATGGTGGCATGCACCTCTAACCCCAGGGCTTGGAAGGCTGTAAACAGGAAGATCACTACTAAATACATGAGATAAAATAAAATACTAAATATATCCAGGTGCAGTGGTGCATGCCTACTGTCCCAGCATTCAAGAGGCCGAGGGAGGAAGGTGGCTGTTTATTCAAGGTCAGGCTGAACTAAATAGCAAGACCTTGTTTAAAAATAAAAAACAAAACAAAACAAAAAAAAAGCTAAAACAAGGACCGGAGAGATAGCTCAGTGGTCTAAGCACCTGCCTGGCAAGTGCAAGGACCCAGGTTCAATCCCCAGTACCACATGCCATTCTAGCCCTGTGCCAAGCTGGCCCCCAAAACTGGGTATGGTGGCACACACCTGTAATCCCAGCACTGGTGAGGCTGAGACAAGAGCATAACTATATGTTGGAGCTTCATAGGAAGACCCTGTACCAAATGAAAAACAAAACAACTATCCATCTATCTATATATACACAAACATACATACATACATGCATACATTAGTCTAGGTCTTGCTCTGTGGTTCCAATTGATTTTGAACTCATTATGTAAGTTACCTGGCCTTGAACTTGCAGGAGTCCTTCTGCTTCACCCTCGAGTTTTGGAAGTATAAGTGTGTATCACTACACCTGGCATAAAAGTTTTTAAATACGAGTGAAACAAAAGCATCCATTTTGTTTCAGTAAAAATAATAATAATAGTAATAATAATAATCTCTGAGAAACTGGAGTCTAGTTAGAGGTCTTCACTTTCATCTATTATTTAGCCAATACTTATTGACGTGTTCCAACCTCTGCTGAGCCTAGAGAACACTGCTGAGGGTGTGCGGGGGTGGGAGGCCGACACCACGAGTTGGTGCACCGCAGCGATTGCTCCTGGGAGGCCCGAGAAAGGGAGGCCGTCCCTTTCCCTCGTCTACTTCCTCCTGTGAGCCGCTTGTGCATTCGGGAGCCCACTAGAGGGCGACACACCACCATCAACCAGCCCTGGAGCTTTCTGCCGTCAGCTGCCAGACAGACCTTCTACCCTTTTCAAATGAGGCTACAAATCAAAACCGAAAGTCCATGATTATGATTCACTGACACTTCAAGACTAAAACGATTAGCCTCTTCACGTGGGGCATATAATTATTTGAACAACTGCCTTTGTTTAGCTGCAGTCCTGTGGATAAGGGACTAAGACAGGATGGAAAGTAGAATAGATACTGTTTTACCCTGGGCTTTGCATCAGCTTTTGATTTAATTTGGCTTAGGGGAAGCACTGTGGTGGCTCTTTCCTGGAACCATGCTGTCCTTTGCTGTCAGGATGGGGTGAGCATGTCCACTTATCCTTGAGGAGGGCCCGGCTACATCTGCATACGAGCCTTCATCCAACATTAAGTCAAATCCTATGTGATACTCAAAGGAGGGAAATGTCACCAAGGAAAGTTGCCAGTGCTCAGCGTGAATGGCACTGGGATGTGCCTGTGTCTGTCACATTAGGCTGAAGGGTAGTAGTCTGTACCTTGGACCTGATCTTCCACAGTGGCTGTGAAAGGACAGATGAGACCCGTCCTATCCCCACCACCCAAAGACACAGGACCACATGTGAATGTGGTCTTTGAGACTGCCTCAGAGCTCTGCTCCTGACCCCTCCAACAGCACCTATATGATGAGGCCCTCAGGGCTGCTCTGGGCAAAGCCGCTCATCTACTCCCAGCCAAATCCTGCCTTGACTGCAGATGGGCTTTGTCTAAAGCCAGGGCTGCATAAGCCAGGACTTCAGGCATCAGTGCCACAGGAGAACAGGAAGTTCCCTGCTTTGGTCAAATCAGTCTTCAAAGACCCAGATCTGAGAACCTTTCAGAATCCTGGGATTTGAACTTGTTCTAGTTATAATGGCTCTGTCACCATTATTTTTATTTTCATTTATTTAAACTCTGTTTGCCATTCAATTTAATACAGTTAAAGGGAAGATTATAGGACAGGGAGCAAGAACAAATGACTTTGGCCGGAGAGAAGAATGTTATTTGTTTATCTCTGCTTCTAGACAAGACCCCAGCATGTCTTTAAAAGTTTGATGTCTGGGCCACTTATGACTGGAGAACTGCTGTCCTAAATCAAGGAGCTCAGGGACATTGCTGAGGGGCTTGCCCGAGAGCGCACACACAGGGCTGTGGCTCTTGTGATGGGCCACGAGGAGAGCTTGGCTGTAGCTAGGCTGTGACAGAAGTCATCCTGAAGACTTCTGTAGTGTTGGCTAAGGCCTCTGAAAACCACACAGCTTGATGGATGGTTTGATGCAGGACAGATGGGTAGGAGGCTGAGCACCCTAGGGGCTGGGAGATAGCCAGGGAAGTTCTCTGCAAAGAATCAGCCAGATAGAGACTCTGGAGTCTGGAGTATAGGACAAGCCCCTGGAGACGGCAGCCCTGCCACCTGCTGTCTAATTGATTTCTGATTGAGACATCTGTGGATATATTCAAATGAGGACAGGCATCACCCAAGGACAACCAACATTTCCACAACCAATTAGAAGGAGGAAAAATGTAGGTAATTAGTCACAAGCTGTTGGCATGACCAAAACCACGAGTGTGAGCACCTCGTGAAGATGAGTGAGTCCCCAAGGTAAGGGGTAGTCTCCCCTAGGGGCCACTCATCCTCTGAGCCCTAATGATGTGTGTGGACCATATGTTTCTTTTTATTTTTCTTTTGTATTTAGGGAAGGGTCTACAGGGTGTTCAGGGCCTCACTACTAGATGGGACTTGTAGTGATCCACCTATTTACAGCCTCCCAAGAGCTGGGATTACAGGCGCTCACCACCATGCCCAGTCTCAGTTCCCATCGCACTGCACCCCAGGGGCAGGGCTGGCATAGCAGGTCCAGGGATCGAATCCCTGGCCCCTGCACCTGCTTGCAGGCGCTTTGATCGCTGTTATTTGGCCGCCCTTCTTTTTCTTTCTTTCTTTTTTTTTTTTTTTTATTGTGTTTTTGTGTAGGGTCTCACTATGCAGCCCAAACTTGTAGTGATCCTCCTGTTTTCAGCCACATGTCTCTTAAGTGGCAAGAACTCTGTGGGTAGCCATCTGCTATCAGGCAAGACTCTATGTGCATGGAGAGCCACCAGCTGGCTGGAGTCTGCTGAGCATCAGTTGGTGTGTTTCCCTGGTTTCCTTGTGGAAGGGGCTGTAGGAAGGTGAACACCAGGCCAAGACTCAGGTGACTGAGGGTAGCCTTCTGGGCCCATGGATGGGATCTTAGTTACTTTATTGTTGCTGGAACAAAATACCTGACACCCACAAGTTAAATGAGATGGATTTTGGCCCACATTCGATAGACATTTCAGTCTATCAGTTGGCTCCAAGACAGTGTGGCATGGCAGAGGGGCATTCCAGAGGAGAAAGAGCCCCTGGCATGTAAGGCGGAAAGCATCAAGCAGCAGCAGCAGCAGCAAGCCTGCCTTCTTTCTGTTCCTTTGTTTTCCACACAGGCTCCAAGCCTTTTGGGTAGTGCCACACATAGTTGAGATGCATCTTTCTTTGGTGGGGGTAGGGGATGGTTCTTTTCAGCCTTGAACCATACAAGCTGATGCTACACCCAACACTACACTAATTCCAATCAATGGACTTCGTACCACCCACACTTAATCCTAGTATCACATACCCAAGAGCCAGTCAGCTCCCAAAAGCCCCACCTATGAGTGTGTGAGACTTTGCAGGGAGCAGCTACATATAAGCCATAACATTCTGTCCCTGGACCCCAAAAGACTCATGTGCATTCCTTTATGTAAAAGACATTTAGTCCATCACTAGGAGTTGCTAAAGTCCTAACAGTTTCAGCATTGCTGAAAAATAGAAGTCCCAAGTCTTGTGAGATTTAAGACAAACTCAGCTATGAGTCTCTGTTAGAGTCTGGGGAGATATCTGGGTGATCTAAGTGCCCACCAACACATGGGGT
>PVJA010016263.1:9060-43898 GCA_004027025.1 Myocastor coypus | reverse complement strand
ACAATTTTGACACAGATATTTGGAAATTCAAGGAAATACAAAACTGTAGCCTGTCAAGAATATGGTTTTTGGCCCAGCCTCTTGTTTTCAAGAACTATTCTTGAGAGAATGACAGTAACTGAGTTTACACCAGGAGCAGTACATATCAAAAAGACAAGAGTGACATGTATTCCAAACATAATTTTAGCATTACATTGTATTTTTATTTTTTATTTTTAGCATAATTACCATTTGCGGCCCATGAAGATGTTATTTTCTGGATTAGGAACCAGTAAGGAAAGAGTATGGTGAGCCAGTAAAGATGAGAGCAGCTGTGGTTCAGAATCCTGGCATAGCCTCTCGATACGTGTCTACATCACAGGGCCCCTGTTCTCTTGTTTGTAAGGTGGAGCTAGTGTCTGCCTCACAGGGTTGTGTCTGGTAAGGTATAAGAAATGAGAAGGGATGAGGTAAGGAATGAGAAATGTCTATGTGGCGTTCGCTTTGTGGGTAGTCAATTAGTAACAGCTACTTGTTACGGACGTTAACAACTAGAATATAAGTGAAGTCCCCCTCTACTGTATTATCTACTGCTGCATAACTACCCCAAAATTTAGTGGCTGGAAATGACAAGCCTTTATTATGCTTCAGTTTCTGGGGTCTGGAATCCTAGAGTGGCTTTGCTCAGTTTCTTACGCAGTTGCAGTCAGGCTGTTGCCTGGGGCTGTGTCCTCTCAGGCTCACTTTGGGCCGGAGGATCCACTTCTCAGGTGGCTCATTTGTGTGTTTATTGGCAGTAAGCTTTTCTTCTTTGGTAGCTGGGCCTCTCTGTGTCCTGACATAGCGGCTGATTTCTCTCAGAGCCAATGATGCTAGAGAGACAGACAACAAGGTGGAAACCACAGTGGCTTTTTTTTCTTAACCTGTGATATTATTTCTGCACGCTGACAGGTCAGCCATATTCATTGTGTTACAAGGATAAGAGGCCCCTGGAGGGATGGATGGTTGGGGCCCTCTCAGAGGCTGATTCCATACCTAGTTGATAGCTGGCAAACTGAAAGTTCTCTTTCTCCCCTAGACATGATGGGGTACTCCAAGATTAGCCCTTAACTCTTCTCTTTTTGTCTCTACTACCCTGGGTGTCCTATCCTATCTCATGACTCCTACTACCTCTCTATCCCACCCTCGGAACTCAAGAGCCACTTGTCTAACCGCCAGCCCCATATGAATCTCATAGCCATGTCAGCCTTAGGGTGGCCCACACAATCTCCTGAGCCCTGTCTATAGCCTCTTCCCCAGTCAGCTTCCCCAGACCAGTGTGGCAGCACAGTACTGTGCTTCTTTTTGCTCAAGCAGAAGCCTGAGACATGCTTGCCTGTCTTTACCTTTCACATCCCATTGTCTGCCAATAAATCCTGTGGATTTTGCCTTGAGTGCTTCTCACCGTCTGCACTGCCACCACCCTGACCCACACCATCCTCCTCTTTAAATAGCATAAGAGCTCTTCTCCATTCTACCTGGAGAGAAATGTTCCCTCTCCAGCCTTCCCTCATGACTCCTCTCCTGTGGTAGCCGATGGCCCTTTGAAAATCTAAATCAGATCATGCATCTCGAGTGCTTCCCTCTTGGCCCAAGCCATAGGCCTGCTGTACCTCCACAGCTGCCTGCAGCTCAGGCTCGGAGCACACAGCTTCCCTGCTAGCATCTTCCCTGGTTTTGCCTGCCCCACCCAACCCAGGACCTCCATGCTGCTCCTGCCTCACAGTCCCCTCCTCCAGGAAACCTCCCCACTCCCTGCAGCACTGCCTCAGCTGGTTGATGTCAGTCAGCCTTTCAGGGCCCGAAGTCCAGCCTGCACATCCTGGCTCCATTATGCTTTATCTGCCTTCTTTGCTATATTTGTCCTTTGTTCTAGTTGCTAACTTTATTTTTAGTTTAATTTTTTAAACTTATAAACTATGAGCTAGAAAGCAGGGAGTTTTCTCTGTTTTATTCACTTTATAATGAATAGCCTATCAGATTTGCATATTCTTGAAGCCATTTTTACTTTAATATTTAAAAATGTAGGTGTTACCTTCCCACACAAATATGGTTGAAGTTAGCATACCAGAAACATTTGTAACTCATCAGCGCTGTGTGTTATTTCTTGCCCAGGATTAGTAGATCCGATTACAGGGGTGAAAGGAAAAAAAAAAAGGAAGTTTAGAAGTTTCCCTTATATGAACTGTTTCTTTTGTGAATTGATTGTGAGTTAGGCATGTAATTTAGATGGAGAAATAAAGCCTGTGGTTCTGCAGAGACTTATAAGGAGAGTTGCTAGAAAAGCATAAAGTGTGTACCTAAGAGACACATATCTTATTTTCTAGTGGACAAATATAAATAGTATTTTTTTATCTACAACTTACGTTTTGAAATATGTATGTATACGTTGTAAATGGTGCAACCAAGCTACTGAGCATATACATTATCATACTTAGTTTTTTATTTTTCTTCTTTTGAAAAAAATAAATGTATTTCATACAGGGTCTCACTGCACAGCTTGGAGTTATAGTGATCCTCCTGTTTTCAGGCTTCCAAGCACTGCAATTGTAGGAATGCACCACCACACCCGTGCTCAGTGCGTCTCGGTGCTTAGGCAGGCGCTTTAATCTGCTGAGTTATCTGGCCAGCCCATACTTAGTTTTTTCTGATGAGGAAATGTAAACTATTATTTTTAGCCATTTTCAAACTAGAACAGAAACTGTAGTTATCACATTGCACAGTTGATTTCCTGAACTAATTCTTTCTGACACTTTGTATCCTTTGATCAAGACACATACTTTCAATGGAATGGACTTAATAGAAAAGTACTACAGTAGGAAAGTGAGGACCACCCTTCCTTTCATGTCAGTACCCTGACTTGTCTGCCGAGAGCGGTAGGTGTGGGGGTCCCCATTGGCCAGCTATGTGCACATTATTGTTCTTGATACCTTAGGAGTAGAGGGACTGACCTGCCCTGTCGCTAGACACTCAGGAGGCCCAGAGACACATGGTCTATTCTGGGAGAGAAGCCCAGAATGGCCTGTGTGCTGGCTGCCTCTCCTGTGTTAATCATGGAGGGATCTTGTCATAACACAGATTTTGACTGCAGAGGGAAGAGGAAGGCAGAATTGCTCCATTTCTCACCAGTTCCATGAGGTGCTGTGCTGCTGGCCGGCGTGGAGCTCAGAGCTGCCTGCCTGTCCTTCTTTGGCCTTACAAGGTAGAGGCCAGCCTGGCGATGACAGTGAGGTGTGACAGACAGGGTGGGTTATGAGATGCTTGGGAACAGGGCCAAGACCAAGGAGCACCAGGGCTGATCTGGCTCTGAGAGTGCAAGACTACCTGATCTGCCTTGAAAGATGGACCCATTAATCCAGCCTCACACCACTTCTTTCTTCTGAACTCGCCCTTTAAAAGTTCATCTGGAAAAAAAAAAAAAAAAGTTCATTTGGTAGTTTCCACTGATAATCTGTTTGCTTTTATGATTTCCAGACTCTTGGGACATATTGCTTAGAACATTACTTAGGTTCTGGAGAAAGACTACTTCTATTGATGGATTTTTAAATGTTATTTTATAAGCTGCCAGTCTGTCTTCTCTAGATGAAGTCCAGTGATAAACTTTCCCAAGCATTTGAGTTAATTACGTGGGCCTCTTTTCAGGGACTTCTAAGTCAGGGAAGAGAGGATTGTACTAAGTATCCTCTGAAAGCCACTGGGGACCCAGTTAGTCCGTATGACTCTAGGATATACCATCCAAGTTGCAAGTAGCATAAGATTGTGCCTTCTCAGTGTTTGGCATAGTTAGGATAAAAACCGTGATGCAGAAATAGGCATAAGAAATACAGGAAATGATGGGGGCAGAGAAGCTAAAATCCCACAGAAGTATTTCTTCAGCTTCCTCCTGTCTGAGGGAGCAAGGGTCACTCCATACCAGTGTTCACAGCTAATGTTGGCAATGTGACCCTTTTGTGCAGGCCCCTTACCTGTTACCACCCACAAGTTGATGCAGGTCATATTTCTAACAGTTGCACTCCTATTCCCAGAGGAAAATTGGGCAGCGGCACATTGCTGTTCACTTTTAAGCATGGCAGGGGTATTTGTCCGCAGATGTGTACTAAATATACACATGCATGTGTTTTCAATTTTCTTCCTAGATTCTGGCCCTGATTGCATTCATCTGCATTGAGACCATCATGAATTGCTTCCCATGTGAAGGTCTCTACTTCTTTGAGTTTGTAAGCTGCAGTGCATTTGTGGTGACTGGAGTCTTGCTGATCCTGTTCAGCCTCAACCTGCACATGCGGATCCCCCAGATCAACTGGAACCTAACGGTGAGTACAAGTCAGTACTTCATGGTGAAAGGGCTGCATGTACTTGACTACAGGAGAAATTGCAATCTTTCCATGTTGTGTTTGGTTCTTCTCTGACAAATATTTTCTTATAACTCAACCATGAGGTTTTAAATTTATTTATCGGGTTGGGTAAAACTACAGAATGCTTTGAATCTTAACTAATGATATAAACATCATAGCAAAATTCTCTTGGCCCTTTTGAAGATTACTTTCTAGATTTTGATCATCTGAGAAGATTAGTGTGTTGTGTATTTGCAGAATATGTGAAAGACAATAGGATTAATATGTTTGCATGTTAACCAGTCTAGATATGAAGCCACTTATAAAAATACTGATTCTGGAAGAATTGAAAATATGAATGAAAAAAAAAAAATACCGGGCATGGTGGTGCACGCCTGTAATCCTAGCACTTGGGAGGCTGAAGCAGGAGGATCGTGCAAGTTTGAGACCAGCCTGGGCTACAAAAGTGAGCTCAAGGCCAGCCTGAAATGCATAGCGAGACCCTGTCTCAAAAAGACCAAAAAAGAAAATATGAATGAAGGGGCTGGGCAGATAGCTCAGTAGAATAAGCGCTTGAAGGGGCCAGAGAGATAGCTCAGGGGCACAAGTGCCTGCCTGGCAAGTGCAAGGTCCTGAGTTCGATCCCTGGTTCTGCAAAAAAAAAGAATAAGTGCTTGCATGGCAAGCACAAGGGCCTGAGTTCAGTCCCTTTGTTGTTTCTGCCAAAAGAAAATATGAATGAAAATACCAATAAGTTGAAAAACCTAGGAACATTATTAAGCTGAAGGCACTTGGGAGAGGGGTCTTCTTGCCAGAATGCTCCCTGTGTTGTCTTACTGGATGTAAAAATTTTGAGGGGAGAAAAACATGAAGGAATTACTAACCTAGAAAAATTAGTTTTTCCTAGCATTGAAAGTTTAAAACCTCAGGATAACCACAGATATTTTATCTAAGCTTTTGCGAACAGTTTTAGTCCAATTATGTTTTGGATAAAGTTTCTATTATCTGAAAGCAACTCTTAAGAGTTGTGACTTCAGTTGATAGTATAGTGGACAGGTAGCCTGCATAGGCTGGCATGCACAAGGGAGGACAAGGTGGCTGTGTTGGTCACTGGTATCCCAGTTGCAACAATTCTGATGCCCCCCAGTAAGTACTTATTGAGAAGAGGCTTGGCTGAAGAGCAAATGGAGCCCAGCAGTAGGACTGAGTTGATAGAGAAGCAGCTGATGGCAAGATTGAGAGCAGAGGCTTTGAGTCAGACGGACCTGAAAGTCCAGAGCGGCTCAGCTCTTAGGTGTGTGCATCACCCACCCAGGCAGGTCACGGAAGCCCTTCTAGTTATCTTGGGATATAAAATACTTTACTATTAACTACCATTGATATAGTGGTATTGTTAACTATTGCTATGCAGAAGGACACTAGATATTGTTCTCTTATCTGTATTTAGTACCTGTTGACAAAGTGTTACAAAGTGTATTTTCTACAAACAAATTTGATGTAATTAGAGAGAGTCTTTTGATGTCAGGTTGTTTTCTGTGGGGAGCATTGATGAATGTATGAGATTTGTTCTGTGCTTGTTTTCCTCTGTATACTTGAAGCTCACATGCTGGCATGTTCCATCCATTTATTTACCTTAGTGCCACAGGCCACTGCCCATTCCTTTCTCCTTCCATACCCATCCTCTTGATGCTGTGTTCAGGACATGTCTGACACCGGTCCCGGTCCCACAGTGGCTGCCACTTTCCTCGGCTGGCACCAGATCCCAAAGCCTGGCCAGCTGCACTTCCCTACTATGAAAGAGCCCAACATCCACCTGATTATTTAGTTCCTCACTTCCTACTTCTTGTTCTTCAATGTTTTATTGTCAAATTGAAGAACAGTGAAAGTAGATAAATGGTATGATAAAGAATTTTTTTTTTTTTTTCTTTTTGAGACAGGGTCTCTCTGTACAGTTCAGGCTGGCCTTGAGCTCAGTTTTGTAGCCCAGGCTGGTCTTGAACTCTCACCAATCCTCCTGCCTCAGCTTCCCAAGTGCTGGGATTACAGGCATACGCCACCACGCCAGGCTATGATAAAGAACTATAAAGATGCATAGCCATAACCTGGGTCATGAATTATAACAGTAGCCAATTAAGAGATTGGAATTTCCACAGCCCCCTTGTCAGGTTCCATAATTCTCTTAAAAAGCTCACAGAGCTCAGGAAAATGGTTTACTTACCATGGCTGGCTTGTTGTACGGGATACTACTCAGGAAGAATAGTATGCACAGGGCAAGGTCTATACTAGGTGCCAAGTGCAGGAGCCTATGTCCCATAGAGTCCCAGCACCTTCAGGGCTAGAATTATCTATCACCTTTCCCCCCAAGAGTCACCTCATTAGTGTAAACTCAGGCCCAGTTGAAAGGAATTGTTATGAATGAACAAAGCTATTCCTCTACTCAGGAAATTCTAAAGATTTGGCAAAATATATATTTTTATCATTCCACATTCACTTTGAGATTCAATCTCCTTATCACTAGAAATAAAATAATAAATTTTGTCTCTTGGATGTTTTAGATTATAGTCGGGATCATAGTTAGGATTTAGTAGACTCTGGGAGTTGTTTGCATGTGACACAGTCAAGATTCCACTTACCCAGTAAGTGGTCGCTGCCACAGTGGTCAGTATTACAATGTTCCTGTTGCTTCTGGGGCCATTTTGAACATGGCTAGAACCAGTATACAGTATTCACCAAGCGGTTGGAAGCATTCTTAATGAGTGTAATGAGTGTAGGGCAAAGACAGGGGCCAGGCACCCCCAGCCCAGGGTGCAAGCTGTTTCTAGGTGTCTCATCTCTGATAGTGCAACAGATGTTCTTGACCACCTGCTTTGTGCCATGTCTTGGGGACAGAAAGTGCAAGGCAGGCTAGGGCTAGCTGCCGTCCTATAGGCTGGGTGCTTCTAGGACCCAGTTCTGTGCAAGGGCTGAAAGCACACAGGGTAGGAGTTGTGTATGCCTCAGGGTAAGAGCCTCTCCTCAGTCAGTCCTGAGAGTTTCAGAAGAAATGTCAATTGGGCCTTGAATGAAAAGCTGTTTGCTGGGTGGCACGTGTTGTAAGATGACTTGTTCTCTGGGACTGGAGCACTGGGACCCATGTGTCTTAGGTACTTCTCTCGTCACTGAGACACCTGAAACTCCATGGAGGAAAGGTTTCTTTTGGCCTCAGTTTGTAGGGATTTCAGTGCATAGTCCGCTGGTACACAAGCAGGACAGCATGGCCAAGGGGCATCGCAGAGGACAAGTGGCTTGTGGTAGGACAGGCAGGAAACAGTGATCAAGGGAGGAAGGAAGTAGACCCTCCCAGGCTGTACCCCCAGTGACTCGCCTCCTCCAAAGGAGATCACATTCAATTGTAAACTCATCCATGCATTAACCCGTGATCCACCACCTCCCCGTGACCCTGACACCTCCCCGTGACCCTGACACCTCCCCACAGCCCCACCTACACTTGCCTGAGGGTTTGGAGAGACTTCTAGATAGAAACCACAACACCATGGGACTGGAAATATGACATCAGTGGGTGAGAAAATAATGCCCGAGAGTTGGGGATGGAGAGGGTTGACCCCTACTCAGCCCCCAGTGACTGTTGCTTCATAGAACTGATGGTACAATTTCTCAAGAGCAGCTGATGAATGAGTTTTGATTTTTAGATGTTGCTGTTCCTGTTTTGAATACTTACCAGCCAGACCTGTCATGGCCCTGACATGGCGTGTGTGTGTCTAGTTGGCACTCACAGCCAAACTATTGATCTGTTACTGTGCTTACACTGGTGAGTCACTGAAAGAGAGACCCCAGAGTGTCTCTTCATGTGTGACACTGCTGGGCTAGGTGATTGCTTAGCTTGTGTTGCTTAACCTTCTCTTTATTCCTAACTTATGGAGGGGTGTATTTCAGGGACCAGACATATGACATAAAGCGGGTATGTGTGAGACTGCAGGGAGTTGGGGGGTACTATAGCAGACTGGAGTGCATGTGGCTCACCAAGCACTTGCTAAGTCAAAAGCATTAAAATGTGTAAACACTGGCCAGCCATATAGTTCACCAGATTAAAAGCACCCGCTTAGCTGGATGCAGGGACTGGGGTTCAATCCCTGATGTGCTATGCCAGCTCTGTCCTCTGGGTGTCTGAGATGGTGGTGCATGCCTATAATCCCAGCACTTGGAAGGCTAAAAACAGGAGGACCACTATGAGTCTGATCTATGTGGTAAGACCCCATAGACCCTGTACTAAATACAAGAAAAAAAAAAGTATAAACATCATTTATCATTTTTTGCTTAAAAAAATCACAAACCTACATCTGGGGGCACACTTAGATGTGCCCCCTAATTTGAAAAATGAATTTACAAGCTTTGATTTTGTTTCATAGCCCAAGAACTCAAGTGATTGACTAACTTCTAGAGTTCCATTTGCAAGTCTTTTATTTCATACAAGTAATAAATATCTGCTGTAGAAAAACTAGATACAGATTTTTAAAACATCATGCTGGCCCAAGAGAAGGAGAAATGAAAACATATACCTGCACAAAAGCTTGTGAATTCATAGTTGTATTAGTATAATAACCCAAAAGTAGCAACATGGACATGTCCATCAACTGATAAAAGGGCAGATGTATGTATTTGTCTTGTGTCCAGATGTCCCTCAAAGCCTCATTCTCTCAGAGGTGGGGCTTGGAAGCTGGCTGGATCTAGGGCCTGTGATGCTGAGGTTAGGGTGTAGAGTATTTATTTAGTCCACTAATTGGAATTATCATAATTCTGGGTGTGGCTGAATGGATTTACTGAGGACAGAAGCTCACCCTGGGTGTGTGTGACATCATCCAAAAGGTGTGCAGGCTGTTTGGGATAAAAGGGCAAGGCAGGCTTGCTTCTGCTGCTGCTCTTGCTGTTCAGTGCCTTCTGCTTGCCATGCCATGGGCGATTTCTCCTCTGCAGTGTCCCTCTGCCCTACTGCTCTGCTTCGGAACCAGCTAACTATGGGCTGACACCTTTACAGACTACAAGCTGAAATAAAGCTTCATCCTTTAACTTTGGGTAGTGGATATTTTGTCTTAGTAACAAGAAAAGTAACTTAAGATAGTGTGTTTACACAGTAGAATACTATTCAGCAATGAAAAGGAGTGGAATATTGATACAAACATCAATAGTAATAGATTGTAGAATCATACTAAATGAAAGCAGCAGCCACAAAAGACAATATATCATATAATTCTATTTATATGAAATATTCAATGTAGGCAAATCCAGAGGCAGGAAGCAAGTTAGTGGTTATCTAGCATCATGGTGGGAGAATGAGTGCTAATGAGTATGAATGTTTTGTTTTTGTTTTGACATGTTGAAATGTTCTAAAATTTCATTGTGATTAAATTGTATGTTTACGTAAGTATAAATCCTTGTGTTTTCTCTAGATTGCTTTTCATATATGCATTTATGATGTGATATATGAGTGGAGAAAAATGGAGCTGTTAAAGTCATGTGAAAGATAGGGGTGTAGCTCAGTGTAGCCTGCCTACCATGTGTGGGACCTTGATTGCAATCCCAGTACCACCCTTCTCAGACACAAAAGAGTCATGCTTTTTCCTTTAAGTTCTCTTTATGTTGAATATAAAACTACTTGATGATGATGATGATGATGATGATTTATGTAGTTAGTACAGGGTCTCACTGTGCAGGTAGACTCATAGAGATCCTGCTGTTTTCAGCCTCCCCAGCGCTGGGATTACAGGCGTGAGCCCCCATGCCTGGTCTCAGTGCTGGCTCAGTGTACTCTGGGGCAGGACCAGTATGACAAGGCACACCAGAGATTGAATCCTGGTCCCTGCACTTGCCTAAACAGGCACTTAGTCTGCTGAGCTATCTTGCCGGCCCTTACTTGATTATTTTTAATGACTACATTATTTGCCAGTATGGAAATCCCATTTTATTTAAGAAGACCTTTTGTTTTTGAGTATTTTGTTTGCTTCTAGTTTTTTAATTATTATTATCTTTTCTTTTTTGAAAGAGAGAGATTCTCACTGAACAGTTTAAGCTATGCTTGATTTCATTTTGTACCCCAGGCTGGCCTTAAACTTGTGACAATCCTGCCTCAGCCTCCTAAGTGCTAGGATTACAGGTATGCATCACTACACCTAGCTGCTTCTGGCTATTTTAAATAATGTCATAAAGAACATCCTCATGCTTATAGCTTTTTTGCACTAGTATTTTAGATGAATTTCTAAGTGTAGCATGAACCTTTTCAGAATTTTTGCTATCTCTTAGGAAACAGTTTTCCGGAAAATTGTGTCATGTAAGCCCTGCTAGCCAGAGCCCCTGTCTCCACTTCTCCCCTCCCCCTACACTTAGTCTGCTTGTGACTCTTGGTCAGTGGGCTGTGTTTCTTCCACAAATAAAATAAGTTCTGGGACTCTGAAACAGTGGATGCATAACCTCATCTACTTTGTAAGAAGCTGAGGAAGAAATCATCCAGCCTTTAGTAATGTAAAGGTTGAAAATGCTGTGTCAAAAATTGTTCTCAGTGTATGGCACAGTGTGCTTTAGGCGTCACACATAAAGGCAGGGTGTGGCAAGGGCTGAACCAGTAGCAGTACACTGGGACTCTGACATTTTGCCCACTCAAGAATATGACACAATCAGGATTCCACTTACACAGTAAGTGGTCGCGGTATTCATAAGATGCTCGTGCATCTGGAGGGGTGGAGATGCAGCTCAGGGTTGGAGTGCTTACCTAGCATCACGAGGCCCAGATTTGATCCTTAGCACCATGTAAAATAAAAAAAAATAGACATAAGGACTCTAGACAGTTATCAGCGTTATGTTTTAGTTGCTATTTAAGACAAGAATTGGCAATGTGGTAAGTTAAAATGTAGAGTATGCCGCGTGATTTGCCCGGTAACAGCATAAGCTGTTGGTTTTGGTCTTCCTTATGTGACCAGCACCTCTGTGACATGGACTGAGATACAGAGCCATTGAAAGCTGGGTATTGTGAGTCTTACTTTGAATGTTCAGTTGCTTTTAGAATGATCCTTTTCCATTGGCTTTCTTTATCTTTTTCTTTAGGATCTGGTCAACACTGGACTCAGCACTTTCTTTTTCTTTATTGCCTCAATTGTACTGGCTGCTCTAAACCACAAAACCGGAGCTGAGATTGCTGCCATGGTAAGCAACTGTGAATGGTTCAGGTGCAGGCTGACTTCACACCCCCTGTGACTTGCTGCGCTCTGTCCTCTCCATGTGTCCTCTTCCTCTTCCTCTTCCTCCAGCTCTTTCTTTACTGACCATGGAGGCTAAGGTGGCGCAGAGGGGATGAACGGACCGTAGGAGCTGTTCACTCCCTGTGTGCTGCATTTCGCTGTTGATTTCACGTATAAAGAACCTGTATCCTTTTTATAATTGAGGGAGATTAAAAGGCTTTTAAAATTTATAAGCTAAGACTGGGCGTGGTGGCATGTGCCTATAATCCCAGCTCATGAGAAGCTATAAACAGGCGGATTGCTATGAGTCCAATCTAGTAGTGAGACCCTGAACACCCTGTAGACCCTTCCCTAAAAAATACAGGAAAAAAAATTGTAAGGTAGCTAGCTACTCTGCCAGTGCCACTCAGTAGGTGTAGGAAGCCTAATCAAATGTTTAACTCCTGACACCTCATTGCATTGGCGTTGCCTGGGTGACAGGCAGCAGGTGAGGGTTGTGTTTGGAATGCCAGCCTTGTGGCTTCATTCAGAGCTCATGTATGAGGTTTTAATGTTCTTTCTGTATTCTATTTGTCTGTTATATTTGCTTGTCCAGAATGAGAGGTCATGAAGGTGCATGCAGTAAGAAGTACTTTTATGATTTGGTTAAAAAAAAAAAATGGATCCAAAACACTGAAAAAGATACAGTACCAGGCTGTCTTCGGGTCAAGCAGGAGTTTCTGTGGCTCGCTTGACTGCAACCTCAGCCAGAGCTTTACTCTCAGTAGGACTGGGGCATACAGCTGAAAGGAGCCCACACAGCTCAGGTCTTTGTAGTCACCAGGTCAGATGCCATGCCCAAGGCTAACCCTGACTGTGTGTTTTAGATATTTGGCTTCTTGGCGACAGCAGCCTATGCAGTGAGCACATTCTTGGCCATACAGAAATGGAGAGTCAGTGTCCGCCAGCAGAGCGCCAACGACTACATCCGAGCCCGCACTGAGTCCAGAGATGTGGACAGTCGCCCTGAGATCCAGCGCCTGGACACATGAGGTCCCACAGGAGTCTTCCTTCCTCCAGCCCTCGTGCCCATCCTTCCAGTCAAATTTTCTTTCCCTCCACTCATGAGACTTTCATGTGATTCAGCTGAATTTTGTCCTCTTTGGTAAAAGTTCACTTTGGGAAAAGGTGTCTAGAGTGGCCCTGCGGGTGAGTCCGTAGTAGGCTGGAGAGGCTTGTGTCCTGTAGTATTGGACAGCCACAGGAGCAGCCATCTATCTAACCCACGAGCCATGCTGTCATGTGTATTTGTGACAAGTCAAGACGCTGGGTTACACAGGGCTGCTAAGAAGGGGAAAGTAGGCATCCAGAAATGAAGGTTCAGGGCTGGAACAGTGAGGCAGCCTCGTGGTGTGCTCTGGGGCAGTGCTGAGTCTGGCTGCCAGGACCCACCTCCCTCGTCTTCCATGTCCAGGCCATTGAGGCAACCAGAATGGCCTGAAAGTCACAGGGACTCTGAGGGACTTAGCATTGGATGTGCTGGTGGATTTCTTTGCTAGATTTGAATATTGCAGGGACAGGAAAAGCTGGTGTCCTGTGTAACAGTTCCACGAGTCCCCTGATGCACAGGAAGGTTACTCTTTTTTCCTACCCTGCTGAGACATCACTTTGTTCTTCCTCAAATGAATCACCTTCCTGAGTCCCAGTTTCTTTTCCAAGAATGTAGGGACCACCTTGTTTGACTGTTTCCTGCTTACCCTAAATACTCTGAGGCTGAACTGCAGAGTTTCTGTAATTTTACCTTTTCAGGTAACAGCCACAGAAGAAACACAGTCCATTCCACCAGCCAAAGCACTTGCCTGCTTGCTGTCTTTTTGAACCACATGCAGGAGTGTGTTTCTGTGTATGTGTTACGAATCAGGACACACAAACACACCTCTGTTTTAGCAATGTGTGCTAATTTTCTGATGCCTGAGAAGAATTTTAAAATGCTTCTGTATAGATCTGTCTAGGGTTTAAAAATACTTGAATTTACACCAGGATTTGTCCTTTCTCTGATGTGTCAGGAGGTTACCAGTTACCAGGTTGGGTGCCTGAGCATCATTACTACACCAGTGGTGGAGGGTGTTGGGGAAAATCCTAGTTACTTAGGTTTTTGATTCAATGTTGATCAAGTGAAGATGATTTTTTGTGATGAATGAGTTAAATGAGTCCCTGCCATGCTGTAGATTTCTGTTGTGGTGGTTGTTGTTAAAAAGCTAATTGTATCTTTCATAGAAAAATTGTTATAATTTGTCTGGTTTTCACATTTTGAACTGTTCTAATGTTTACAGATGTCATTGTAGCTCTAATATTTTGTGTTTAGCCCTTATCAAGGAAAAGACATTGTTGGTGGGAAGATCTTGCAGTAGTCTGGAAAACCTTGATGTCTTGTACTAAAGACCACCCACAGGCTTAGCGGTGTACTGTGTAGGAAAAGGCCCAGAGGAGAGTGTGATGAAGTGTCCCCTGTGCATGTATAGCATTGTAATTTTCAGGAAACAGCAGTACCTTGCTGTAATGGGGAGGTGAGGGCTATTGGTTAAGTAGTGCTCCTCGGCTGGATACTCCACAGGAATGATGGTGTGTCAGGTCTGAGGGTCAGGGTCAGGAGTTAGCTCCCTAACCCAGTATCTAGCACAGTCTAGTTCTCTAGCAGCCCTTCCTTGGCGATAGGTCAGGTCACATGTGTAAGCACGACTGCCTCAGGAACTGACCCGTTAGTCTGGTGATAACTCCTCTTGGCCTGGCCTCAGCTGGGCCTGAGGCTGACAGAGCCTTCTTCCTCCTGTGTATGTCATGAGTCAGCACCGCCATATTTTATAGACTTTGAACCTGTTATGTGGTGATGTGAGGAAAACTGAAGACCTCTGGGTCTTATCTCATAGTTTTACATACTTATTGCTCATTTGTTGAGTGTGTCTACATAACTAAAATTGGGTTTATTGCCCTCTGAGAATTCCATTTAAAATAGGACCACAAAGACCCAGCCTTGCATCAGATGGAGTCCACTTGGAAGAACCACCCTGAGCTTTGTCAGAAATCTGTTGGGTGTCAGATTACTTGGACTCAATAAAGCCACCTTTGAAGTAGGAGTGAAAGAAGAATATCATTGAGGCAAGACTGTTGCCAGGTTTTCCTGAGTCACTTCAATAAAACCAACATATTATCCAGTGAAAGGAAACCATTGATTGGCCTCCTGAGGATGCATTGTCAGTGGAAATAAACAGTTCTGAGGCCCATCAAGACCATAGCACTGAGGGCTGATAAAACGTGATGATGTTTCCTGCCCAGAGAGATTTGGGTGTTAATTTTCATCTTACTGGTACTCTTTGGAATTATTTATGTTCCTATAACTATTTAATAACCCTTTGTGCCATGAGGTTTCCCCGTGGTTTTTGTAAATGTATTTCCTTGTACTATTTAATTAGCTCCCACGAGAACCAGAAGTGCCCTGTACAGTCTGATGATAGCACACAGACAGAGGAGGTCATCAAGGGCAACAGTCATCTGCTGTGAATGTGAGACACCGAGGTTTTCTTCTGTGTGCAAACAGCAGACAATCTAGATTAAAATTACCTCCTTGCAATTGAAGGAAAATGTAGTTTGGCATTTAGTTGATCCATTATGGACCAGACTTAGTTAGGTTTAGGGCATTTTAAGGCTTAAGCTTAGGTCTTCAATTTTCTCAGTTTTCTGGTAGGATGAATTGGCTTTCCCAGAAATTAAAACAAAGCTTGAAGAAACCACAGGTCCTGTGACCATCCTAGAGTGTTTGTGCACATGCAGGCTAAAGCTTTTCAGGATTTGGTGTGACCTCTGGCGGTTTTATGGATACAGACAGTGCCAGCTTCAGAGAAAGTTTATTTGGGCATTGAGGCGGTTGATTGGCTGTGTATTTCCCCTCTGACTCACCTTATCCTTCCTTCATGTTGCTGAAGGCATGAAGGAGACAATATGCTTTCTCTTTCATACAGAGATACTGCAGTCATGAAAGTCTAGTCACCTGTTGGTCCCCTAGAGAGGGCAAACATGGTTACAGTTTAAAATGCCATTAGAGAAGTTTGATTTAAAGTAATCAGCCATTCAGGGCAAATTGCTTGTCTGAAAAAAAAGCAAGAATGCTATAGCCTGCTCACTTCCACTGCCATGTCTGCCTTAGCACAGTAAGCTGTAAAGCTGGCATGTGTAGAGCCCAGCCACAGGGAAACCAGCAAGGACCAGTCAGGCTCTGAGGGCATGGTGCTGGGGCACCATTGCTGTCCTCTTGCCTGAAGGTTCATGCCTGTGAGCAGGCCAGGTATGTCTGGCCTCCTGCCCATTGTGGATCCTTTTAGCCACAGCTTCAAGGCTCAGGTGTAAATATTCCTGGTTGCCTCAAGTTTGCAGTTTTGTTTGCCTTTGTGAAATTTTCTTAGTGATTGAGACTTTTGGAAGCCACAAACAGTCTCTGAGGAGACAAAGCCCTAACTTTTATCTGTATGTGTGAGCTCTTGCTTGCCATGAGTGACCCTTGAGTAACCCTTGTGTGCAGCCCAAGCTCCCTTCTCTTTAGATCACATGCACTATTTGGAAGAAACCCCTCACCCATCCGTGTGCTCCCAGAGGTGGACCATGTTCTAATCCCCATCTGTGCCAGATTTTCTAATGGTTGATCTTAGGAGCTGTCCTAACAGAAATAAGTATGAAGACCGTGGCAAAGTGCCTGATGACGTAGGAGACTCCTGCTAAGCCTTCTTCATTCAAAACAAAGGCACTATGAAGTCTTGCCACCACTTGACTGTCAATTTTTCTATATGTGGTCTACGCAGTAGTAACAACATTGCACAAGTAGTAGGAAAAGGAACGTGCTTGCTAACCCAAGAGCTACTTACTGGTTCTCACGAGTAGAAAATATTGCATCCAGCTCAAGGGCCTGGCTTGTGGAGGTCTTCAAGCACCTTTTAGGTGTGTCATGAAGTTTCATTGTCCAGGGCTTTTCTCTTCCTTAAGTCTGTGTTATCAGCATCCATCTTAGGCCTGATTAGGTAGGGGTTCTGTGGGCAGGGAAGGGCCACACAGGGTGGTGGCAGGTAAGAAGGCGGGAGGCTGCTGCTGCTGGCATTAGATGTGTGTACTGCTCCAGGCTGTTGTGGAAACGTGCTCAGTTAACCACCCAGCTGTATTCTTGTCCATAAGGAAGTGAGCTGTTGTGTTCCCAAATCAGCTTCAGGGCCAGAACGGAACACTGGGACCACCTAGCATCTAGTCTGGGTCTGAGCAGGTGGCTCAACTAGCTGAGGTCCCCCACAGGACACGGACCTAAAAGGCCACCCTTTCACTTGGTAAATCTTCCAGATTCTGTAAATCTTCATTTTTATTTTTTTATTTATTTATTTAATTTTTTTTTCCTCTAAGCAGATACCTTTTTAAACATTTGCCTGGTTGGGAAAGTAATTTGAAATATTTGACCTTTTATGTTTTCCCTGTTTAGAAACCTCTTATGTTTCCTCAGTCTTAGAAAATACTTTGAGTTCATTAGATCTAAAAGAATTTTCTTCTGCAAGTGAATGTTCTGTTGAGCCAGTAAGTAGCATGTATATATGCTTGGGCTTGCAATGGAGAAGATCTTGTATTTTTCCTTGTTTTATATATCGAGTTTTTTTTTTTTTTGGACACATTTTTTTCAATCTTTGGGAATTTTTTTTCATTCTACTTTTTCTTATTCCATAAATGTAACAGCAAAGGAAAAAAAAAAAAAAGACCTTCAAGCCCACTGACCTTCACGCTGGCAACTTGTTTAGAATCAAGTTTAGGTCCCTGGCCTTTGACTAGAGAACCTATTTCAGTGCGTTAGTTTATTGACCACACTTTATAGGCTGAGACCTTAATTCAAGTGAACAAACTTTAGCTAAGAGTAAATACGGCTTGGAGTGCTCACTTTGGCAGCACATATACTAAAATTGGAATGACACAGAGAAGATTAGTATGGCCCCTGTGCAAGGATGACATGCAAATTCATGAAGAATTGCATTTTTTTTTTAGAATTTTTAAATTTTATTTTATTCTTGTTTCAGAACTTTTGTTTATTTATTTTTATGGCCGGCTTAGCCTGCCCTGAGGGCAGGGCTGGCGCCACATGTTGTGCCAGGGATCGAACCAAGGTCCCTGCAGCTGCCCAAGCTTTCCTAAGCAGGCGCTTTAGACCACTGAGCCATCCTGCTGGGCCCCGAGTTCCATATTTTTAAATTAAAAAAGAAATACTGCTTGGACTGTGGTGAGCTATCAGAGCTTTTACGCTTCTGATATTTATGTTAAAAACATGTCTGAAACTATCTAGAGCAACTTTGTTGATGGGTGTTAGGGCACATCTTTTGAGTTTTCTTAATTGTTCCTAAAAAGACATTGTATGAAATAAAATCCTGATGATGACTTATGTGGAAGCTGCTACTGACACCCAGTAGGAAGTTGCCTCTTAGTCAGGAGAGGAACTAGAGGAAAGGTCAGGATATAAAGACACTGGGGGCAACTGCCTGAGACCATGGCAGGCCTACCGGATGGCTGCTTCCCTCCACTGGCCCTGTTGTCCTGATTTTTCCAGAATTGGCTTTGCAAGTTTCAAGACGTGAGGAAGAAGAGCATTAAAAGAGAATGGGCTGGTCCCGAGTCTGGGGAGGGCACAGGCCTGGGCCCCGGGCACAGGCAGGATGCTTGGGATGGTCCCCGTGCTGGCCCAGGCCCTCAGAGGGGTCGCCTGCTTTCAACTAGTTCATTCACAACACGCTTAACAAGTTTTCATATTATGGTCAATTGAGGTCTCTGCGTAAAATCAGTGCTTTTCATAACTTGATTTTGACATGATTCCCTCTAAGAGGACAGTAGGAATTAACATTATTTGTATATGTGGAAATTTGTAGGGGCTCAGGAACCCAAGGCAGAAATACTAAACTATTTATTACAGGTTTGACTGGGGTTTTTGGTTATTTTGTTATTGTTGTTGTTGTTTTTTCATAGTAGGCAATTCTGTTTTTGTGTATTCTAAGAAAAATAATCACTTCACCTTTGGTGCCTTCTGTGTGTCACATAAGCACTCTTGTCAATCATGGGATTAGAAGAAAAGATGTACATTCAGTTAAAACAGATAACACTATTTTTGTAGATTGTGAGTAATATTGCTTTCAACAGTGCTGGTCTTGTGATCTGGGCCATCTTCCCTTTGAAATTCGTATTTTCAAAAAGAAAACAAAACAACAAAAAATCACCATAAAAAATGCCCTGGCTACTCTCTTCTCTGTGGGATTTACCCCATATCTTGTTTCTACTTAAACAGTCTGAGAGTAAAAGTATATTTCTGTGAAATAAGTATGAGTCAGTATAATTGCGTTTGGCGTTGTCCAACCATTTGCTCAGTTTCAGGATCCACCGCTCACCTTGAACAGTGAAAGCTGTTCTGTGTTGAAAAAGCAGAGAAAAGCCTGTCATCCCAGGTGACTTCCCCTCGGTTGGGTCTGAAATTGTGGCAAACCTGCACCCCGTTCCTTGCCATTCCCCTCGGGACTTAAAGGTGTTGCCTGGCCTGGTGCTTCTGGGATTGGCTTAGGGCTCCCTGCCTCCTGAGCCCTACAGCCCATTTGCAGCTGTGCCATGCACTTGATTTCAGCAGGGTTATGGATGCTCAGGCCTTGTCTAGGTTTTAGGCCTGGCTACAGCAGGTGATCTCCTGGGAGGAGCTGGATGGAGTCAGGGCCAGGCAGCCTCAAGCAGCTCTCTGCTTCCTCAGCCCTGCAAGCTGAGTCATGTCTGGTTAAGGAAAGCCTTGGGTAAACTAACTGAGCCACTATGGAAGGAAAGAACGGATGTACTGAACCCTGAAATTGGAGCTTTCTTTTTTTTTTTGGTCCTGAAGAATCAACCTGCAATTCTGTGATAACAAAGGAAGTGCAGTCAGACAGCTAAATCATAACTTTCTGGTAGGCTCACTCATTGGTACTTTATCCAGTGGCACTTTTTAGGGCAGTGTTAAGAATTGTCCCACCTTGTGTCTGAAAAATCTATTTCTTTTGGAGATTCAGGGACACAGCTGTGGGCGCTCTGAGGCAATGGGCACTGGGCAAGCTTTGGCTCATGTGGTTTGTGGGGTAGAGCTCCCGTGCTGGGGTCACACTGCCATGCCGCTGTGTCTCAGGCCTCCTGCCACTCTGACAGGCTCTCAGACTTGGCCTGTACATTTGGGACGGGGACCCCAACGTGTTTGCTCTTGTTGATTTCCTTGACAGCAGGCAAAGCCTCATACTGCCCTCAGTCCCTTTTATTTCTCTTGAAGATTCAATTTTTCATGGTACTTGTCTTGTTTTCATAGTGTTAAATCTGTATTTTTGTATGTAGAGGGAAATAATTTTCTCAACACTAATCGCTAATAAATATTGTATTAAATTGTCATGAAGGATTTCTTGTTTAATAAATGGACATGTAAAAATATTATCGTCTCTCTTCTCTGCCTTACCTCCTCTGTCCTCTACACAGGCATGGACCCAGGTCCTGAAACAGGCTTGCTCTGTGGAAGTCGCAGGAGCTGCAGTCCACAGAATGCACTGCAGCCTCCAGGATGCCTGCTCTGCTGGGCTGACAAGGTAGCTGTGACTCCCTGCCCTGAGCCCTCCTGGTTCTACATTCAGCTTTAGTGTCCGAAGCTCTGTGCTTCTTTTGGGAAGGCCTTGCTCTTCCCATCTCTCCTCAGTGTTCTAACACTGAGCAGGGTTCTCCCTGGCTGTAGCCTTGAGGTTCCTTGTGCAGCTAATTTCCAAACCACGAAGGCTGTAGGTTCTGGTTGCCATGGGACATGGCCCTGAGGTGCCAAAGAGAGGGCCCTGGGCCAGTCAGTCACTTACTGTTCCTCTGTTTCCTTGACCATAGGATTAAAGATTCAGCACTAATGAGGTGCTTACTCTAGTCCTGGGCATACAGGAAGTATGTATGCCTTGCTGCTAAAACTGAAGGCTTTTGGGATTCTCCGCATGTTTCTAGAACCGACATGGTCCTGCATGTTACTGCTGTGGGTGTTGGAGGGCTCTTACAATCAGACACTTCAGATAGGTAGTCAGTCTGGTTTAATCCATTATGGCTTTTTCAGGGTAGAAGATTCACATGCAGGAAGAAAGTCACAAATGCCCAAAACACAGGCCCAGAATTCTGGCTCACTCACAGGGCCTCTTCGGTCATAGAAAATATTATCTGTTAAGCTGTTTTTGCATATATATAAAAGACTAAAAAGCTACAGAACCCATCAAAGATACATAAAAAAAACATAAGGCCTTAGATGGATGCAGAAGGCTGATCTCATTTCTCAGGAGGTGGTCAGAGAATTGTTCTGGTATGGACAAGGAAGCAGTGGCCTCCAGGAAGAGAGGGTTTTGCTGGGCCCGCCCAGCTGCCAAGCCATGGCCCCTGACCTGTCTGTCCATCCTACACTGCAAGGCTATAAGCTCTTCTCTGAAACGGTTTTAGACCCAGACCACTCATTTCAGCTGAGGAAGGTGTACTTTCTGGAGTGTGAGATGTCAGGTGTGGGTACCAAGACCTGTGCCTATTAAGGTCAAGGTCAGTTTCTCCTTCCTAGAAGCATTGTTCTCAAAAAGTGCCAGCAGAAGAAGTGGCACCTATGCAGAGGGGTGCCCTCTCCCTGCCCCACCCTGCAGTACAAACTAGTGTGGCAGGCTGGATACCAGCAGCCTGCTCTTGTGTCTTCCCGGGCTTGATCTTGGCAGCAGGCATAAAGGGCTTAAGGTCTGTGTGACAGAAAAGGGGAGAGGGCAGAGCACCCAAGATGTCCTGGCCAATGGTGTGGTTTCGCTGTGCCAAGCCAGGGGTGCAGTCCTGAAGTTGGGCTCAGGATGGGACCTTCAGGCTGTATCCCTAGCCAGGCTTCCAGCAGCTGTGTCAGCAAGGTGCAGGCGCTAAAGCCCCAGGTGGCTCAGGTTGCCAGGCATGCAGGCCCTCAGTCGGAGTCGGAGTCAGAATTGTCCTCTGAAAAGAAAGCACGGAGGATACCAGGCAGGAGTCTCTGGGCAGCAGTGCCAGGGAACAGCCTCTGAAGAGGAGGCACTCCCTGGGTAACATGGGCAGAAGGCAAGCCCCGCCCTCCTCGAGCAGACAGAGGAGACTGCTATTATGGAAGGTCTGCTGCTGTCAAGATGGGGCCTGGACTCCATAGGAGTCCACTTTCACCACTTGGCACTGGTAGGGGTAGGGGTGGGGACAATATCCCCTTCCCCCACTGAAGCCCAGCTGTTCCTTCCCTAGGGGGCTAGCAGTCCCCGCCCCCCCCCCCCCCCCAGACTCCTGGGCTAGTCTCACCTGGAGGTGTTAGAGCTGTTCATCTGCATTCTGGCCCCAGGTCTATCCCCCCCCACCCCCCCACCCCCATCAGCAAGACAAAGCCAGGACATCTCCCTCCTTGTCCCTCACACTAAACTATACTAGAAAATCAGCAGATCCTTTGTAAAAGGATTTTGTAACTTCAACTCCCCTCCCCCATCCTTTCTCCTTCTATACTGTGGTCACTAACAGCTATATAATGTAAAGGGCCCATAGACTGTTCTGTGGAGCCTCCAGAAGCCCACCCCTGGAGAAAAAGTACTCCAGGCTTCTTCCCCACCTCACTGAGCTTACTGCTTTTATGCTTGCCCCTTTCTGCCTAGCCCCTGACTCTTAGGGCCTTGCTGGTCCTAGAGCCATTCGCTGGCTCAGGGTCAAGCCTTGGGGAGTGGAGATTCCCAGGCTGGTACAAGAACCTCCCCAGCCATTACTCATGCCAGGGCTGCACTGATAAGGTTGTGTGGATTTTGATATATTTGCATCTAGCATATACTTTCATTGCAGTAACAATATACTGATGTGAACACACCACCACCAAAATAAAACAAAATTCCCAGTATTAAAACACACACACGCACACGCACACACACACACACACACACACACACACACACACACACACACACAGTTCTTAAAATACAAATGATTTGTTCACTGGGCTGGCTCACTGGGCACTTGCTGTACATTAGATATGCCTGGGGACAGTCTGAGAATGTGGCAAGGTTGGGACAGGAAGTGGCCAGTAGGCTTTAGAGCCTGTCAGCACTTCTACCTGCTCTCCCCTTCTGGACCTGGTATTCTGGGGTCTCCTCAGGGTGTGACTGAGTGAGGCCACAGCACAAAACCAGCTGTTGAGACTCCTGACAGACCTGTGCAGGGCTCCTGGCATATGTCCTCTGTAAGACACAAGCCCTCCAAAGATGTGACAGTTGGTATGGTTGTGTTGTCACAGACAGTAGCACCAGCCTTTAAATTTTCAAGTTGTTTTCCTTGGCACATTGAGAGAACATCCATTGGCCTTTCTGAACTGAATAAGGGGCTACAATATCCCCTGATTTTTTTTTTTTTTTTTTCTTGGAAGTAAAACTGAAATGAGTCTGAATAGATCTGGGTTTGGCATGAAAAAGGTCACTGCCTGGGTTCTTTGGCCCTGGGGCCCTGGGGAGGCAGGATGGAAGGGGAAGCTGGGTCCAGGCAGACAGCCACTCAGTATCCTAAGAATGACTGGCTGCCTTGCAGTCTTGTCCAGGAAATGGGCTTTGCAGGGTTACAGGCTCTCAGCATGTGTGAGCCTAGCCTGACCCTGCTAGGACAGACAGGCTGGCTTTGTGATTGGCTACCTTAAGGGACACTGTCCCTCTCCCATCCTCAAATATCACCCTGAGGACCAAGAGTCCCCAAGGGAGGGCAAGGCCCCTGCAGCGGTCCTGGGAGTGATCAGCTGGGTCCCCTAGCAGAAGGACCTGGGGCAGCCACCTACCTTCCGCCCTCTGCGCCGTGGTTTCATCTGCACCAGCAGAGTCTCCTTGCTTGAGGAATTTGGCCACTTGGTTGAAGATCAGGTAGAAGTCGATTGCAAACACAATGGTAGCAAAGAAGCCAAACACCTGTGGAACATGTGCAGAGCATGTGGCTGGGAACTCTGGCAGGACACATCACTGAAAGACCCAGGTCCCAGGTCCAGGAGGCTGCATGGGTGGGGGTGGGGGTCACATCTGGCTGCATATGCGCAGCCCTCAGGAAGGGGAAATGAGCTGTACCCCAGGTTTGACAGCCGACCTTTGAAAACTCAAGGCACTAAGTAAACCTCTGCGATTCCTGCATCCCAGTTGGGTGCCCAGGGGCCCAAAGTGGAAAGGATGTACCCAGTTCCCAACCTAAAGGAGGGTTCAGAGGAGCATCTGGAGCTTCAGAGGGGGATGTGGCTGGGTAGGAAGCTGCTCACCCCAGCTGCTTTGTAAGACCCATCGGAGTACTTGGCGACAGCGGTGATGGAGATGACGAAGTAGATGAGGGCAGCAGTGACACATCGCAGGAAGTCCTGGGGAGAGAAGGGCGTGGTCACAGAAGGGCATGGCATCCACAGAATCCTTCCCTGGCCCTTTCCCACCCCTGTAAGTTCCTATTCTCCTACAGACTGCCAGCCATCAGCCGGGCGTGGTGGCGCACACCTGTAATCCCAGCACTTGGGAGGCTGAGGCAGGAGGATCGCTGCGAGTTCAAGACCAGCCTGGGCTACAAAAGGGAGCTCAAGGCCACCCTGAACTGCATAGTGAGACCCTGTCTCAAAAAAAAAAAAAAAAAAGAAATCCAGACTGCCAGCCATTGGCACTGCCCTGTCCCTTGTCCAGGTAGACTGCTATCCCCTGCCTTGTGGACAAAAAACCACAACCAGGCAGCAAGACTGGGTGTGGTGCCATGTGTCTGGAATCCCAGCTCTTGGGAGGCTGTAAGCAGGTGGATCACTATGAGTCTGATCTAGTAGTGAGACCCTGAACACCCTGTAGACCCTTCGCTAAAATAAATAAAACAAAACAAACAAACAAACAAAAAACCAAAAAAGCCAGGCAGCTGCTTGCTTTGTGGCTTGGCCCAAGTGGCAAAGTAGAAGGTGGGAACCTTGTCACCTGCTCCCTTCTTGTCAGAGTTCCTTCTTGGTTCTTGTCTCAGCCTAAGTCTAAACTTACAACCCTAAAACCATATTATTGGAATTCCACCAAGTTAATTCCAATCTACCACTCTCAGCACAACCCACAGCAATAATAAAGACACTAAGATATATATATATATATATATATATATATATATATAATGATTGGGGAGCTGGGGAGCCAAGGGGCCCTAAGTCCAGCCATGAAGATGGCTTTCTGGAACCAAGAGAGAGACCCAGGGCTACACTCCGGTTTTATTCATTGGAGAAGGGGAAGTGGCTTGCGAAAGTGAATTGTGGGATGAAGATTAGCACTGAAGGGAATTGTGGGAAGAAGGTGAACACTGTGAGTGAGCTGGGCTAGGTAGGAGGCCTGCACTCACCTCCACCATATTCAGAGATATCCAAAGGAAGTAATTTGCATTATGCTATTGAGATAGTATCTAATATTTTGGGGGGTCTGGTGCTTCAGCTCTGATGTGTAATGTTTCAAGCCCCAGGAGGTCATAGTCTCTATCTTGAGGCTCGATCCTAGCTGACACCATGGAACACTGGCTCTTTGTCCTGTTATCAGGGAAACACATGTGCCATCTTCAAAAATTATCACCAGCACCTCGGCTAGACCAATAATTGAAAGGATAATGAGAATTCCTAGCCAGCTCTGTACATTTCAGCATGAGGAAATAGGGTCAGGCTCAGTCAAAATGGAGACAGTCGCTCTTTTTTCAAGGAGAGCTGCTCAGGCAGTCCTCCACACCTTCTGGCTCTCTACAAGGAGACCTGGGCCTAGACCCCAGTGCCACACACTTGTGGCCAATCCACTTTCTCCTTACTCATTCCCCAAATGGGAGCAGCCCTGCCTAGCTGAGTGCAAGGATGCTGGAGGTAAAGTCGGGAAAGTAGGGTCAAGCCTGGCCTTTGCTGCCTCTGCTCTATGACACATTTCACTCAAGTGGACACTGACAGAGCTGTGGGGCTCTCCAAGTGACCAGCTGCTTGATGGCCAAGATCTAGGCAAGCCCTGCAGGTCCTCAGTTAACCTGCCCCCATGGCTGGAAATGACTTGAATTCCTGTGGCTTGGGGCTCATTCCTCCGAGGCCCTGCTGGGCGCAACAGCGCCACCTGGAGGTCAAGGGCCATATCTAGGGTTTCTGCTCCTGGTCCTACTACAGCCACCAAGGCAGACATGGATTATCAGTTTACCAACAACAAATTGCCCCTCCAACGCTTTGGAGACAGGGAAGGGGCACATGTAGGACTCTAGATTTCCCATCCGCCAATCAGTGATGAATATCACTACAGCTACCCTCTTTCTCCTGGGTCCCCTGGTCCTCACCATCATGGGCCAGCATAAGCCCTGCCACTTGTCATTCAGCTGCATGGCATCAGCAAAGAGGAAGTACAGGGCCAGCAGGAACTCCAGCAGAGGCACTGTGAGGAAGGCAGACGCCGAGGACACCACATAGCAGATGAAGGTGATGAACGAGAGACCCTGCAGGGAAGCCAGGGAGTCAGAGTCTCTTCCTGCTTTCAGGCACAAGAAAGACTCCAGCTAGAGGTGCCACCTGCTCAGTCCTGCAGCTGGGAAGTGACAGAGTTGCTCTTAATGCTACCAGGAAGTCCAGGCCCTCATCTATGCTGTCCCTAACCCTTGGGCATGCCTCAGAGTCCTGATCCCTCACCAGACTCACTTGAAGCTCCAGCCTCCCACGCCTATGCAACCCCATTGAGAGGCCATTTCCGGGGACTGCTGCCCCAACCACCCCCACTCCTGCCCCATGCTCCTTATTGGCTTTATAGCAGATTCACCCACTTGGTGTCCACTAGGGGCAAACTAATGCTAAATAGCGACTAGCTTCAAAAAAGTTAACATGTAATACCCAACACCAAAGATTTGTGCTTTTCATGGAATGTAAATTTTATCTCGGGTCTGGGCTGAATGACGTCAAGCCTTAGGTGCTGTACAGCCATCTCTTTTTTTTTTTTTTTTTCGTGGGACCAGGGTTCAAACTCACAACCTTGCAGTTGCCAGGCAGGCGCTTGTGCCATGGAGCTATCTCTCCAGCCTCTTGTAAATTTTATCTGAAAATGTTTTTGTTTGTTTGTTTGTTTTTGTACTCAGGACTGAAGCTCATGCCTTTCACACTGTTATATCCTCACCTCTTTTTCATCTTTTCTTTTAAGAGAGGGCTTAAGTCACTAAGTTGCCCACAGTGTGTTAAAACTCCAGATCTTTCTGCCTCAGCCAAAATCTTAAATTTTAATATCAATGCTGAAATGCATATGCATGAAATATACTGATGTCCATGATGTACTTTAATGTATCCAAACAAAAAATGAACTGAGGGACAGACGACACAGCCAATATAACAAAGTGGAACCACGGAACACTCTAACAGGTAGGTGTATGGGTATTCTTGACACTAGTCTTCCAGGCCTTTTATTTGCAACTTTGCATAATAAGAAAAAGCTATCCAAGAGAGGTTAAGGCGGCAGTGAGGTGCCCCCTCCCATTACTTGCACAGCCGCTGTGAAGTGTAGGGCTGCAGTCTTGTTCACATGCATTCTGTGTGTGGCAGGGATCTTGAGGCAGCCCTGTTAGTTCTGCAGACCAAGAGAATGGTTCCTCGGCACCCCATGCCTGCTGAGGCCTGTGAGTATCTGCCCTGAGGGTCACTACCATCCAGGGTCCTGCCACTGCTCACAGCTCTTTACAGAGCTAGACATGAGTTTGGCTACACATGGCATCACATGGGTAGTAAGAGGGTGGCAGACTGTGAAGCCAGGACTCACCCTGAGCACTGGAAGCTTTCATCTACCCTGGTTTCTGTAAGTGTGGCTGGGGTTGAGCACATACACGGCTGAGTAGCTTGGAGTGGGGCCCAGGGATGGGCTGCAGGGGCCCCATGGGGACTTCCAGACGTCCCACAGGAAGCTTTAGACAAATGAACCGCTAGGAATCCCAGGGAGTCCCCAGGGACTCTGATTGTCCACAAACAAGGTTGTGGGGGTAGCCGGGACAGGTAGGAGGCTGTAAGCCTCTCTAGAAGGCAGGCTGTAAGATCACTGCCAGCCCAGTCCATCTCTCCCGCTATACTTCCTTAAATGAAGGCTGCTGTGTCTCTCCCTCTCCTATCCTCACCCCCAGTCCCATCAAAGCCAGATTCTGGGTATCTCCTTGATGATTCTTCTTTCTTCAGTCTCCAATTCTTGGTGGCACGTCCCTCCCTGCCCATGAAGGATGTTCCTCTTGTGTGGGCCCTGGGGCAGGGTGACTAGTAGCAGTGCCTTTGTTGGAAGTGGGGCGTTTCCTTGCCCTCGGCCTTGTCCCTCCGTCATACTTGGGCCTGGATCCCTCACACCCAAGCCAGGTCAGGGGCTTCTTCAATGCTCCAGGGATACCCCACCCTCTACCCTCGCAGTGGCCCTGAGGGAGGTAGAGTTGGAGCCTTTAGGGTAGACAGTGAATTTAAGGTTTCTCCCAAAATAGTTCCCAGAGGACACAGGGGTGTGGCTGGGGTGACAACCAGGAGGCCAACCCTGGACTTTGGGGCTCTGGGTCCACCTGCTGCCTCATTTGGGAGGTGAGAAGGTGCAGGGCTGGTGACTTCAGGACCACTTCCTGCCATCTGCCCTGGGGTACAAGTGAGGTCCTGGGGCAGAATTCTTCCTGTGACCACCACACTCCTCCTCGTTCACTTGGCCCTCATTGGAGCCGCCAGTCAATCCCCTAGACGCCTCTACTTGTACTTTCTTTCGGTCACTGTCCATCTCCCACGCTCCCCAAGGGGTATAAGGTCAGGTATTGGCAAGTTTCTGGGGATCTAAGCCACAACTGGCCGCCCGAAGAAAAAGTCCTTTCTCTCTTCTCCCCTCTGTCCAGTCCCTTCCTCCCTTCATTCTCGGAGGCCTGACATCTATTCCCGCCCCACAGGCGACAGTGCGGGAGTTTTCGGAGCGGACAAAGAAGGTCGGCCCGGCCGGGTGGGGACGAGCGGGGAAGGCGGAAGCAGCGGAGTGGGGCGGGGAGCGGGGAGTGGGGAGCGGGGATGAAGTCACCGCTGGCTCCTGCCCCTGCAGCGCAAAGCTGCCTGCGCCCCTCGGCCTCACCCAGTCCCCGGGGTGGGGGGGCGCGGACCCTGCCTAACGCGGCCCTGGGATTGGGAACGTGGGGGCGGCGGATTCTGCCCCCCCTGGGGTGCGATGCAGGGTGCTGGCAGGAGACCCGAAGATGCCCAGGCGCCGCGTCCGAGGTCACAGCGCCGGCCGAGGCAGCGCCAGCGACGCCCCTCTTCGCTTCCCTGCCGCGTCCGCGGCCCCTAACCCGCGCTTCGCGGCAGGAAGAACTGCGAAGGCCTGGGCTCAGGCCCCCCTCGCCCCTGCTCGAAGTCGTCGGAAACTCGGGACACCCGCCCACGCCCCGCGGGTCTCCGGCGGCGCCGGCAGGGCCGCACTCACCGACTCGGCCAGCAGGAGGCGGCCTTTGAGCGAGCAGAGAAAGGCGCGCGCCGGCAACAGCGCACGGAGCCCGGGGACCGCGGCGCCGGCCCGGGAGTCGCCCGCGGGTTCGGGGTCCGGGTCGGGGTCGGGGGGCCACATGGCTGAGGCGTAGTCCCTAGAGCTGTCTCCCTGTCGCCCCGCTCCTGGGAGGGAAGCGGAAACCCTGGCAGTGCGGAAGAAGAAAGGCAAAAGCAGCTCGGCGCGGGGTGCACCCCCGCCCCGCCCCCGGCCCTCCCCGCCCCGCCCCCAGGACCCCGACCTCTAGCCCCTCCCCCGCCGCCGCGGGGCGCTGCTGCGCGCTCTGAGCTCCGCGCGGTGCGTCCCTGCCCCGAGAGCCCTCTGCACACGGTCTCTGCCTGAATTCCCGCTTGGGCGAAGATCTGAGACCTAGCACCAGGGGTCTGCACAGCAGAGATGCCCGCTCGGTCCTCCCGCTGCTCCGACGGCGCGGTCAGCGTCTCTCCCCATCCGTGCTCTTCCCCCACCGTTCCCCCGGTCGGCCGTTCTCCTATTGTCCCCTCCGTTTAAGGCCAGCACTTCTTCCCAACCGATTGTGGGCTGCCCCGGGCCTGGGTTCCGCCACCCCATTCCCCAACGCATCGCATCCCGGGGATTCCCGGATCCTCGCCACTGGGAGCTTCAGACTGTATCTGTGCATCTGTGCATCTAGTCGCGCTCTGCCTCTGTCTCTTCTCTGTATCTCTGTCTCTGTCTCTTCTTCTCTCTGTCTCTGTCTCTCCCTCTGCCTCCCTGTCTTTATCTCTATCTCTTACACACACACTGACACAGACACGGATGTGCGTGTACACCGTGAACAAGACCCCGCCCCGCGCATTTCCACAGCTGTAGCCCAGCCTCTGAAGGTCGCGCCCACCCCTTGCATGCTAGAGATGTGGGAAATGTACTTCCTGGCCTGTCCATCATCAAGGCCAAGGCCGCCTATCTTTCCTTTCCCTAGAACTTTCTGTGGATTCTGCTCACTTCTTGTGGTACCGCTATCTCCTGTCTCCTGGACCTTCTGCTCACTTCTTGCCAGCGCTGGGTTTCATATTCCGCTTGCTCTTTGAAAGCCCTCTTGGGCCCCGGCAGGATAGCTCAGTGGTCTAAAGCGCCTGTGTGGGAAAGCTTGGGCGGCTTCAGGGACCGCGGTTCGATCCCCGGCACCACATGCTGCGCCAGCCCTGCCCTCGGTGCGGGCTGAGCCGGCCATAAAAATGAGTGAATAAACAAACAAAGGTTCTGAAACAAGAAAAAAAAAAAAAAAAAAAGCCCTCTTGGCTTCTTCCCTTGGCAGCCAGGCGAGTGCTTAAGTCATCAGGCTTGGTCACTTCCCCCCTCCCTGGAATCAAACCAAATAAAACCAAACCAAACCTCAGGCTTCCCTTCTGTTCCGGGTCTGGTAGAGCCAAAACACAACCTCTTGGGCCCTTTCCTCCTTTGTCTCTCCCACTCATCCATATCCTTACATTTAAAAAACAACAACAACAACAACAACAACAACAACAACAACAAAAATATATATATATATATATGTATATATATATATTCATGCTCTCTCCTGCCCCAGGGCCTTTGTGCTTCTAACTGTTCTGTTTGCCTTCTAATTTGATGAAGCCCTCAGGATTCCTCAGTGATGCAGGGCCATTTCCTCAGAGAAGCCTTTCCCACCAGCGTGCTTGGCCAGCAGAGCTGGAAATCTAGGTGCCAAGCCTGGCTGTGCCCAGAGGGGGTGGGCCAAGGCAGCAGGCGCTCAGCGCTCAGCCTTAGCGACTGCAAGGAATCCTCAGTGAGATGATTCCTGGTAAGGATTCCACCGTCTTCAGGACAGCCAGGCAGTGTCCAGGGAAGGAGGGCAGAGGTAGGGCACGGGCTAGGCATGGGGGAGGGGCAGCCCCTGGCATTTGGATTTTCCTGGCAACCCCTGGGAGGAGGCTGGGTAAATGTTCTAAGAGAGGAAGGCCAGGTTCTGATTTATTGAAACTATGACTCTGAACTGCAACTCAGTAATAAGGAAACAACATAGTTTTTTTTTTTTTAATTTTTGAGACAGGGTCTCACTGTGCAGTTCAGGCTGGCCTTGAGCTCACTTTTGTAGCCCAGGCTGGTCTCGAACTCACAACGATCCTCCTGCCTCAGCCTCCCAAGTGCTGGGATTACAGGTGTGAGCCACCACGCTCGGCTCAACATAGTTTTTTAAATGGCCTAAAGATTTGAGCAGGCAGTTCACCAAGGGGAATAGATAAATGTCTGATAAAAACGTCAGAAGTGGTTTAGCACCCTCAGGCCTTTGTGCCCACTGAAGCGACTTGCAAGGACAAAGGGCTGGTGACACAGGTGCAAATGCAGAGTGTGGGAACTCGTGCAGATTTAGGGTGTCCATGATTCCAGCAGCTGGGCAGTTTCTTCAGAAGTTTCCTAAGCTTTGTAACACAGCCATGGGCTATTTATCTGGTAGGAGTCAAAACACCTGTCTATACAAAGACCTGTATTGTAGCAGCTCTGCTGTTGATAACCCAGACTGGAAACCACCACCTATCCATCAACAGGTAGAGGAATAAGCCAGGGGAGAGCCACACAGTGGACTACAACTCAGGAGAGAAAAAAAATGGGCCACAGGACAGATGGATTCTGATGAATGAGTGAAGCCAGATGCAAAGGGGTGCATACCCTTTTTTCTGCTTTAACATAAGCAACAGTGACCGGTCAGATCAGAGGCTGCCTGGGGTACGGGAAGGAGACAGCAGCCTGGCATGCTGGGAGTGTTTGCTGCTCTGACAAAGGTTGTGGTTACGCAGGAACCTAAAGGAGTCAAAACATATTAAACCGTATATTTAAGGCATTCATTTTATGCAAATTATACCTCAGTTTGCAAGAAAGGTGATGAAAGAAAGCAAAACAGGATGTCAGGACTAGAGGGGCCTCAAGAGGAGAAGAGGGAAGTGGGCCCACAGGGGGCCTGGATCTTTGACAGGGCTGTCACTGTCCCCGCCTTCCAGCAGAAGATGAGGTTCGCCAGGGTCTCGCCATGGCCAGGCTCCCTCTTGGAGCTGGTCAGCCAGGATGGAATCTGCTGTTAGGCACTATTGTTCTTTTTTTTTTTTTTTATTGTTTTGAGACAGGGTCTTGCTAAGTCTCTTGGTTGCCCAAGCTGGGCTCAAACTTGCCATGTTCCTGTCTCAGCCTCCCAGAGTCCTGGGATTACAGTTCTGTATCACGTACCTCCTTGGCTCTATTTTTTTTTTTTTTTTTTAACATGCTCCTGTAAGGAAGACTTCCCCTTCTCTTCCATTTATTTGTTTTATTCTTTGGATTATACTTCAATGCTAGTCCACTATTTTGTTGGTGAAGTTGTTCCACTGTGGCCATTAAGAGGCCCTTCATGCTGAGCTTCTTATGTACACAAGTGGGTGTGTGTGGATCTGATTTGTCCTGTCTTCATTTTTTTCCATTTCCTTATTTGGTGGCCCTATAAGATTTATTTTGTATTCTCCCCAATGTAGCCCTACAGTCAGCTGTTTTCCCATGGAACTCTAGTTCCTTGAATTGGACGATATCTTCAGAAACCAAGATGTCCCCTGGCAATTTGCATTAGAGAATTTGCTTTTCTCTAGCTATGAGTGGATCTGTTTCTTCACATGTGTAAGAGTCATTTGCAGTTCCTTTTCTGAGAAATGACTATTCATATTCTTTGTATTTTTTTGTTAATTTGTTGGTCTTTAAAAATTGATACATGAAAGGGACGCTATAGACTAAGCACCTGCCTGGTGGCAGCAGCCGGTAATCCCAGTGCTGGGGAGGATGAAAACAGGTGGATCAGTAGGGATCTAAGCTGCGTAATGAGACCTTGTACCAAATATATTTAAAAAGAAAAATGGATACATGATACACAAGAAAGTTGATATTGTGCTTCATCAAAGACTCTCTCTCTCTCTCTCTCTCTCTCTCTCTCTCTCTGGACTTAAACTCTGGACCCTGTGCTTGCCAGCAGGCAGTTGTGCTGCAGAGCTATATCCCTGGCCCCTGTGCTATGTATTTGTAATTCCAGCTATGGAGGAGACCGAAGTAGGAGCATTTCAAATGTCAGGGGAGCCTGGGAAGCTTAGCAAGACCCTGTATCAACATAAGCTAAAAAGGGGGTGTAGTGGAGCACTTGTGCACTTGCCTGAGTTCAGTCTCTACTTTTACAGAAAAAGGGAGGGGGGATAAAATTGCATATGTTCAAAATTTTTAAAAGAAAATTTGTGTGTTTTGTACAGGGTCTCACTATGCCATTCAGACTCATAGTGATCCTCCTATTTCCAGCCTCCCCAGTGCTGGGATTACAAGGCTTGTGCCACCATGCCAGGACTCAGTTGCCAGATCATTGTACCCTGGGCAAAGGGTGGTGTGGCATATGGGACCAGTGATTGAACCCTGGTCCCTGTGCTTGCCAAAGCAGGTGTTTAGTCCACTAAGCTATCTCACCAGCCCTTCCCCTGGCTTTTAAGGTTTATGTTGTGAAGTCTGCTGTTAACTCTGATGAGTTTACCTTTACAAATGATTTGTTGCTTTTCTCTAACAGATTTTAAGATTCTGTCGTTGTGCCAGGCATTGAAGCTGAGGTAGGAAGATCGCTGTGAGTTTGAGGCCAGCCTGGGCTGTGTAAATAGGTTCAAGGTCAGTCCAAATTACACATGAGATGAAAGGAGGGAAGGAAGGAAGGAAGGAAGGAAGGAAGGAAGGAAGGAAGGAAGGAAGGAAGGGAGAAAGAGGAAAGGAAGGAAAGATTGTGTTTTTGTGTTAGAGTTCTAGAATTTTGATAATAATGTGACACGGAGAGGTTTTGATTTTAGCTATTTGGGATTTTATGTGTATCATTTTCACATTGAACTATTTTATTTGTCTGGTTTTTTTTTTGAGACAGAGTCTCACTGTGTAGTGCAGGCTGGCCTAGAACTCACCTAGACAGCCACAAGGGGCTCCAACTTGTGGTGGTGCTCGTGCCTCAGCCTCTGAGGGCTGAGTTTGCAGGCCTGCACCACCACACCTGGCTCCACAGCGGCTTCCACAGTGAATGTGCTAATTTACATTCTGCCAACAGTGTAGGACTCCTGTGCCACATGATCTGGTCAGCATTTGTTATCCTTTGATTTCTTGATGATGGCCATTCTTGCTAGAGCAAGGTGGAGTCTCAGTGTTGTTTAATTAGTATTTCTCTAATGGCTGGTGATAGTAAACATTTTTTTCCTATACTTATTGGCCATTTGTACTTCTTTTGAAACATGGCTAGTGTTAAGGTTTATGTCTAGTGGTCCCCTCAAAGCCTCATGCAGTCATGGGGTGGGGACTTCTATAGATTGAGACTTGATTCATGAGTCACTGGGATTATGTGTTTTAGTACTGATGAGATTATGGGTCTGAACACTGCTGGGAATTATAGGTGTGGCCTGAGGTGGATAGGCTAAGGCAGAGAGCCTGAATGTAATATAAAGAGACAGCAACAGACTGGCGATGTTGTTCTGCTGTTCTGGTTGGTTGGCTGCCTCTGTCACCATTTTGTTGCTGTTACACCACCATGAACTGGACGCTCTCTGCCCTGTTTCACTCAGCCTTGGGCTAGCTGAATATGGACTGAAACCTCCAGTAACTGAGCTAAATAAACCTTTCCTTCCTTCATTGTGAGTGTCCGGTATTTGTCCCGGCAATGAGAGAAGAGTGACTAAGACAGCTAGTCACTGCACTTTCATTTTTTTTTTTTT
>PVJA010016262.1:0-43883 GCA_004027025.1 Myocastor coypus | reverse complement strand
GGTCTCATAAACCAGATTGTGTTTTGTTCTTCTTCAAGTTGAAAAAAATTGTCCAAGATTTGTATTACTTTCTTTCATAAATGTTGGATATGATTCACCAGAAAAGATATTTGGACCTAAAAATTTTGAGGTGACTTTACAGTCTTTGAATATTGGATAGATAGAAAGGATTCAAATTTTCACTATTTGTTTTCCTGATAGTTGGTGAATTTTAATATTTAAAAAAATTTAAATTTCTTAACTTATTACCAAGATTTTGTTTGTAGTATCTCTTATTGTTTGTTTCCATATTACTATTAACACTTCTGTTTCCTTTCTTACATTTCTGAAATAAGGAATTTGTATTTTCTTTGTCATGATTCACCCTGCCAAGGATTTGTTAATTTTATTTATCCTAATATGTACATTTATTTAATTCCTCTATTACATTTTTTGGTATTTACTTCATTAAACTTATCTTCATTTTACTTATTTCATTTTAAAATTTTACTGTATCTTAAATTTGGTATTCTTAGATATTTTTTAAAGTGACTGGGATCGCTTCTTGGCCTTTTGGCTAAGATCAAGTGTAAGGTGACTTGGGACTTCTTTACTGTCCAAATTATGATAACCTTAGAGAATACTGCTAAGAACCTAAAATGAATTTTATTTCTGTACTGGATGACTTCAGTATTCCCTAGCAATTATTTAATTTAAATCACTTAATATTTACAACTAAATGTCGTTTTTCTTTTTAAAGATTGTTTCTACCTGTCCATTTCTTTGTCTTTTATATTCTGATTACTGCATATTCTGTTAGCTTTGCCTTTCTGTGTAAAAGTTACATGGATTTACCATCTTGAAACAATATAGATTCTTTACTTCTCAGTATGTCTGGGCCAGGAGTCTAGGAATAGATCACCTGCATCCTTTGGCATCCTACCAGGCTAAACTCCAGGTGTCTTCTAGGAGCGTGGATCTAATCTTGTTTGGGGTCCTCTTTCAAGCTCACTGTAGTTCTTGAAAAGTAGTATTTAGTTCCCTGAAATTGTAGCATCAATGTCTTTGCTGATTAATGGTTGGGGTTTGCTTTCAGTAATTAGAGGTCATCCTGAAATTCTAGCTACCTGGTACTCTTACAACTGAGCAGTTTCCCCCTACAGAACCAGCAGAGGAATCCCCCATTAGTCTCTTATGACAGACTCTTGTTCTATAATATAGCACATATATGGGAGTGATAATCACATTGCCAAGAAAAAAATAATAAAAAGGGTGTAAGATAAGTTCAGGTCACCTAACAGGGAGTTGTGTGGCCCCTAATGGAATAGGTTTTGGGCTTGTCATGTGTGATCTGAGCTGCAGTGGTGTCCATCCCCCAACCCCAAGATGCAAACTGACCTTTAGACTCAGTTTCCTAAAAACTACTTTATCTCTGCTAGCCTTGTCTGTAATACACCCTTCCTAAACACTTAGAGACTATAACCAATCCCATGATAACCAAGCAAATTCAATTTACTATAACTAAGAATAATTCCTGAAAATGTCAGCTAACTACCAACCCCACTGTGGTTTGAGTTTTTAAGTATTCTAAAACTGTATTTCCTTGAGCCTTGGGTATACAGTTCAAGTCTGACTGAATTTAAGTCCCCTGGGTTGCAATATTAATTAGCTTCCAAATAACATGGATTTTCTTTTTTCTTAACTCAGCTGATTTTATTCTTGGTGAACAGCATCAAACCATGTAAGATGGCTAAACTAATTAAGGGAATGGCTACCTTATGGTATTTGCAGGTCTTACATATGCACAAGGAGAGGAAATCATACAAACTCTGTACCAAGATATGAAATCTTGGGAACCATCTTGGTAATTTTCCTGTGCAAAGAGGAAATCGAATTTAAATAAATAAAACTATACTTTGTCTATTAAAAGCCTCTAAGTCCAGAATTCCAATTATAATACATTTATGATTAAGTGATATCTTTTGGCAATGATAAGATTGAGCATAGTGGCATAGCCTTAGCTGCTAAATCCTGTGTGATATTCTTAATTGAAGACCAAGATTTTAATAGTTCAAGGATGATGTCAGAATGGAAGTGTGTGGCATCATACCATGCACCACTTGGCACAAAAAAGGATTTACAAAACAGTTCTCTGGCAAAAGAATAAAACAAAGAGAAGACAGAGGTTGAAATGATTTCTCAGATGAAATACATTTCAATGTACTAGAACCCCATTTTGTGAACCCCAGATTTTAGAAAAGGCTAGGAAAGACATGAAAAAAATTGTTATTTTTTTTATCCATTATAGAAACCAGCAAAAAGGGTGTGTTCTGTGTCTCGTCTGAATGGGTGAAAACCAGAGTCAGCTAAGCACAAGAGGCTGCCAAAGTCACTGGGTAATTTTTTTTTTAAATAAAAGCATAATGAATGTAACCCTTATGTATTGCAAACGTGTGTGAATAGAAAAATAAACGTACAACCCAGGGGCTGTGAAGAACAGTGGCACAGCGCCCACCTCCTGTGAATGAGAACCTGGGTTCAATTTCCAGGGACAAACAACAGATCATCCTTCTGCTGCTCAAGAACCCAGGAAAATCTACAGATTTGGCTGTTGGCAGTTTGTGGAAGAGGTGAGAACAATTGGCAAATTCTGCAGCTTTATTCTTAGGCACCACCTGGACACCCATATTTGCAGGACAGTCTGGATTTATAGGGTGTGGCACGGTAGTGGACATGTGCCAGTTGTGACTTTGGTTTTATAAGTTATTTACACAGCTATCAATAACAACGATTATATAAGCTGTGTATTCTTGAGGCAGGGAAGTGTACATGCACTGGAGTCCTTCTGTCACACTCCCCACTTCCTCTGGAAACCCCCTTCATAGCTTGAAGCAAAGGGCCACCACCTAGGGCGCCACTTTTGTTTATAACATCCTTATACAATTTTGTGCTGAAAAGTGTGGGTGACAATATTTTTGACTCTTTTCCATTCTTTATCTTAACTTCTTTTGTGGGTGTGCATTCATTAGCTTAATTATTCTTACATTTTTGAGAAATGTGCAAAATGTACTCAGTACATTTTGAGAAATGCTTGGCTCTCCCTTGAACTTCTAAGAAGCTTAATTATAGCAACAATTTGCTTCTGAAAGTAGTTTCAAAAATATTGATTCCATTTATTGCAAAACTACTTCTGAATATGTAATTCAGGAAAACAAATAAAAATGTACACATCTATATTTTCATGCTTTGAAAATTAACTGTTGTGGAAATCTTAGTATATTTGTCGTCTTTATGGTCTTCCCCCTTCCTCTTCTTCCTCTTTCTTTTTTCCAATGCCCCCTCTAACTTATTTCTAAGTTATATCTACAAATGTAATGAATAAAATCCACTACTTCAAATTATCATATCAGAATAAAGCAAATACAACTAAGTGCAATGTAAGTCCCACCCACTACCGTCATCATGAGGTACCTATCATTTTATGTTTTACATATAGAAAAAAGATAGACATAAGTAGATGTATAAAAGGAGGTCATATAAGTACAATTTAGAAATATTAAGTTAAATGTTTTAGCTCAATGAAAAAATAATTTAACTGAATAAATTAGTGAATTTCAAATAAATATTTCATTATAAGAAGCATTTCATAGATATCTTCTTAGGTTTTAAATAGAGATTAGGAAATGGGGCCTGGCTGGCAAGCACATGGTCCTGAATTCAATCCTAGGTACTGTAAAAAAAAAAAAAAGAAGGAAAGAAAGAAAGAAAGGAAAAGAAAAAAAACATCATGGCGGGGTAGGGAGAGATTTAGGAAATGGGTTAACTTGTTGTATTCCTATTCTTAAACCTGTATTTCTCTATCAGAAATACTTAAGACATAGGTTTTCTGAGAGGTGACTTCCTTCCTCATTTCTGCTTCTACCCCTTTTTCCTTCTCCCTTTTTTTTTTCTTTTTTCCTTCTTTCCCCTCATCCGGCATGGCATATTTGTGTCATTGTCATGCTATTTCATTCCTTTGGCTCATACTTACACCAGTAGTATCAGTCAAACATGTATTTCTTTTATATATATATATATATATATATATATATATATATATATATATATTCTCTATTGGTTTACTGAAAGGAACAATTAACATTTAATTTTTGTCCAATTTTCCTGGTAATCTGAACAATTACTTCGAAGGCAACAATATGCAATATAACAATAAATGTTGGATTTGTATCATCTAGTTTTTGTGGGGGGGGGAATTTTGTAGCATTCCTAATTTCTTATTATTTTTATTCTCTTTAAAAAGTTAACATATGAGTTTTTCTTTTCAAACAAAAATGTTGTTGTATGAGTTATTTTATTTTTTATTTTTCTTAGCTAAAAGCTATGTGTTCAGAGTCAGCAGTTTTGTTAATGTAAGTGGATTCTAGGTTGCAGTGTTGGTGCTTCTCTCTAAAGGGTTCACCAATGTTGGCTTAGGCTCTTCTCGTCTTACATGCGTTCACTCCTAGATAGCATGAATCAGTGCTGACTCTCCTCTATCATTAACTTGTTTCCCATCTAAGCCAGAAGTGGGCGTTAGTGATTGTTATCAATTGTGTCTTTTTTCTTTTCTTTTTCTTTCCTTCTCTCTCTCTCTCTCTCTTTTTTTTTTTTTGTTTTTGTTTTTTTTTGTTTTGTTTTGTTTTTGCATTTTAGGGAAAAGTCTAGAGGGTGTTCAGGGTCCCACTGCTAGATCAGATTCATAGTGATCCACTTGTTGACAGCCTCCCAAGGGGCTGGGATTACAGTCACACACCACCATGTCCAGTCTCAGTTGCCATCTTAGCATGCCTCAGGGGCAGAGTTGGCACAGCAGGCCCAGGCATCAAACCCCTGTCCCCTGCACCTGCTTGCAGGCGCTTAAATCCACTGAGCTATTTGGCCTTCCCCCTAGTGATTGTGTCTCAATCATGTTTCTGCAGACTGTGATGGGATGACAGGATGAGAGATGTGAAATGAGGATGAGGAATAATTCAGATAAGGGAGTTGAAAATCTTGTTACAAATTCTGAATCAGATCTGTCTACCTAAGTGGAAGAGAAATCTTTTCTCATGGAAGCACTGTTCTTGGCCTGGAATTTTCCTTAGTCTAACACGTAAATGAAGAGCAATGATTCACTTGTTTCCTTTGCTTTCTCCCTTCAGTTCACCTTCAGATTCTATTACAATTCAGTACAAAAAAGAAAAAGAAAACGAGAGAACGAAAATCTGCCATTTTCTTCTGTCTGGATTTTGGGAAGCATTTAAAGTGACTGATACTATTTTTGCTAACCTCTTTAGAAGAGCTTCTAGAAGGTGAGATCAGTGTCAGGAATGTAGTAGTTTATGTCCTGCCATGACAATTATGTGTTAAAGAATTTTGTGTTTACTTTTTTATGTTAAAGAGAAAAATAAAACAATAGATATGATACAGAATTTCAAAACAATATGTTTGGAAATTAACCATGGTTATATTGCATATTGTTATCTTCAAAGTAGTTATGCAGATTACCAAATATAGGTATGAGAAATTCATCAAACAGTGTAAGTACTATTCCTTTCAATGAACTTATAGAAATTAGTAGTATAATTATCTTAACTACCTTTGATATATATATATGTATATATGTGTATATATATATATATGTATATATGTGTATATATTTCTCTTCTTTATTTTTCCTTTAGTTTCCTGTTTACAATTTTTTGAACATATTCTGGTGTTATTCTTTCTTTAAATTCTTGTTTTGGGGTTGGAGAGATAGGTCAATAGAATAAGAGCTTACCTGGCAAGTGCAGGGTCCTGAGTTCAATCCCCAGTACCAAACAAAAAACAAAAACAAAAACAAAAAAAAACCTTTAATTTGTGGTAGTATTTTTTCTTTTCTCTTTCTTTCTTTCTTTCTTTCTTTCTTTCTTTCTTTCTTTCTTTCTTTCTTTCTTTCTTTCTTTCTTTTTGTAGAGATCATAGCTCTTTTTGTTCTGCATTAGAGAATGACAACTTTATGTTTTGCTTGAAAGGTTCCCCTTTAACGGAGAAGCCAGAACTCCTTTCCAAGGTTTTAAGGAATACATATTAATTTCTTATTTTTTTTAAGAGTGAAAAGCATAGTAGAGCTTGCTTCACTTTCTTAATCTGGTTTCTGATGATTGTTTTAAGAAAAGTTAAAGAAAATTTACCTGGTCTGGAAAGAATTGTAGTGAAATAAAATTATAAAATGAAAATGGAAGGTATTATCAGCGCTTCCCTTTCAAGCTAGATATCCACAAAGTGCTGGGAAACATGTGGACAGCACTCCTTGGAGTTGCCCCACCTGGGCTAAAGGGTGCTAGGTTGCTTCCAAATACCTGTCGATTTTAGTTGAGGGCTAACCCTGCGGCTTACAAATCAATCCATAGGCACTTGCAGCCTGCTGCATAAAGTGGAAGGCAGATTTCATCCTGCCAGAGACAAAGCTCAGGCAAAGCAGCATAGGTGTTGGAAGCTGCAGCAAGAGCCCACCTGTGAGCACTGAATTAGCAACAAGAAATGGGTAGAACTCTGACAGCAGCTAGTGTTGTTCCACCCATTTGCCATCGTGTACAATGACTGTTCTTAAATTATATGTTAGAACATGACAGTATACAATTGCTCATAAAAACATAAAATTCATTTTAATATTGATATAATGCATGTTTAGGCTTAAGTACATTCTGAAAAGCTACTAACATAAATAATGGGGGCTTACCACTGTTATTCTAACAATTGACTTACTGTGTATTTTTATGTCGTCCAAGTTGTACTTAAAATATAGAGGCTAGTAACAAGCCACTTGTGGATTGACTAAGGGGCGATTTACAATACACAGGTAAACTGAGTCAGCGTGATGCTGGGGTGGCAGGCCCACCTGAGGGTTGTTGCCAAGAGCCTAAGAGGAGAATGAGGGGAAGATGGCACGCTGCCCATTCTCCTGGAGAAGTTTTCCACGTTACATTTCCTGATAGGAACTCAGCTGCTCTCATCACTGGAGGAGCTGGGGTCCTTGCTGTCGCTGAAGATGACTCGAGTTCTCTTTCAGGGAGCTCTGGCCCTTACCATGAGCATCGCTTCCTGGACCCAGCAGAGATCCCTCAGCTGGCTGACAGATCCTGCCCACTAGCTCAGACTTTCTAACTTCCACCACTGAACTTTGGGCCTTCCCAGTGCAGATTCTTCATACAGACTGGCATGAAACATTCTCGGCCTTTGGCCAGATGTATACAGGGCATTGCCATGGGATCCAGACCTTCATCTGGCTTCTTTGGTTCTCCAGTGTGTGAACAGATTTCATGTATTCTATGGCACTTAACTCTTTGAGTGAATATTATAAAATAACCCTATAAATTCTGTGTCCTGTATTATGTCTTCTCCCTTGTAAACCTTACCTAGAACACCACTCAAGGGTTATATCTTAGAATAATATTATGGAGCAGATCCAAGGACCTGACAAAGGATGATTTAGAAGAAATTCTTAAAGAACTTTAAAAAGAAATTTTAAAGAAGGGATCAAAATTCACATAATTGAGCCTACCTGTAATAGCAGAACTGTACAAGGCTGAGGCAAAAGAGTTATAGTAAAGCCTAGAGAACTTAGAAACTTAGTTAGACCCTTTATAAAATAAACAATTCGGAGGGCCAGTGGTATAGCTCAGCAGACTAAGTGCTTGCTTAGGTAAGCGCAGGGACCAGGATTCGAACCCTGGCACCATGTGCCATACTTTTGCCCCACCTCCGAGCGCACTGAGCCAGTGATGGAGTCCAGGCGTGGTGGTGTATACCTGTAATACCAGCACTAGGGAAGCAGAAATCAGAGGATCACTACAAATCTGAGCTGCATAGAGAGACCCTGTATAAATTAAATTAAATTAAAATAAATAATTCAGGAGTGTAACTCAGTACTAAGGTCTGAGTTCAGTCTTCATTATCAGGAAAAACATGGAAGGGGAAGAAAGGAAGGAAGGAAGGAAGGAAGGAAGGAAGGAAGGAAGGGAGGAAGGAAGGAAGAACTTATGTCTGGTGATACTTAATTCTTTCTTTCTTTCTTTCTTTCTTTCTTTCTTTCTTTCTTTCTTTCTCCCTTTCTACCTGTAATAGCATTGATATAATTTATTGATTTTCATCTTGCTGACTGAATCTATGTAAAAATTCAGACACACACTATTCATATAGAATATCACACTAATTTCGAAAGACTTGTGATTTGCATAGCAACAAGAAGAGGTACAAGGAGGGAAGCAGGAGAAGCAGAGCTGGCAGCCCAAGGTTGCAGACTTCTGCCCAGGAGTTGCTGTATTACCTGAGGCTGTTGGAACAGAGAGTGCTATGAAACATCAGTCGAAGTCACAAGAAAGAGAGAAGAATGATGAAAACATAAATACTAAAATTGGGAAGCTGGCTGGGTTCCATCAACCCGTTGTGTGAATTCTTTAATTTTTATTTTATGTTCATATAATAAGTATATTAATTAATGTAAAATACAGGGAAGCAATTGTTTGCTTTTTAAATGTTATCTCTCACATGACACTTGCTTCAAAAGCAAGGTTTTTCTAGTCTAATTGTTTTATGATAAATAGAGAATGGCTCCATTTGTAGGCGGTAAGAAGTTTTAATCCATTTCATTTCCAAAGAGAAAATAACAAGTGATAAAATATAGCCAAAACCAAGACGTGCTTAAATTCTAAAGTCTATTATGGAAAAAATTTAAGAACAAGGAAAACAAAGAAAAAGGTATTTGCAACAAATGTGCATTTTCAGGTTTTTGCTAAATGTGCTAATCAGATTTAGAATTCTAAACAGAATTCTGTATTTCACATTTTCTTAGGAGTTTAAATAGAATTCGCTGTGGAACAGTGTACCTCAAATAAAATGCAATAGTTACTTAAACAATGGGTGGCATTGACTGGCTAATTCTAAATGTTGTCTCTTTGTTGATATCTTATCTAGGATTCCTTTGCAAAATTACTGGTTAGGTCACTTCCTATTTTGTTTTTTAAATACTTTATCTGAAAAATCCACACTATACAATATATGTGAGTTTACAAGGTGATTACAGTTTTGTGATAGCTTTTCACACATCTGTAAAATTTACCTTTTTATTCACTTTGCTGTATCAAATATATATGTCATGCTGATGCACACATATGTTAGGCAGGAAATGAGAAAAGCAATGCAGGAGTCTAACCCAAAGTGCTTTATTTCCATGTGCTTTCTGGGAGACACTATGGGACATGATGTGAACTCCCAGCTTCGCCGGGATACAGGAGCACTGAAGAGTCAGGAAGCGGATTAAAGGGCTTCCAGAGTCATGGTTCCATACAGAATCTGTTGCTTCCATTTGACCAAAAACATTCTTGAGAAATAATTAGTTATTTCTGCCATTATAGCTGGGTGATCTCGTATAAATCACCGTGGGGCGATATTTAGCTCATTATAATAAAAGGACTATTTTAGAACATCGTTAAGTTCTCTTGCACGTGTAAAATGTATAGCACTCAGAAATATTATCTTTAAAATACATTACCTCAAAAAAATCTTACACTAAATCAGGAGAAATCTAGACTGGAGGTTGCACAAAAGATGTTGACCCTTATATTAGAATTTCCTGAAAGAATCTTGGCATGGATTACTTTAAACAATGGAAAGTTAATTTATGTGAGAAGAGCACATACATATGTGTACAGTCGATGAAATTTGAAAAGCATTTATTTATTTATTTATTTGCAGAACCAGAGATTGAACTCAGGCCCTTGTGCTTGCCAGGCAAGAGTGAAAAGCATTTTAACTAGCTTTTATTTTAAAGAGAATAGAAAAATAATAGGTAAGACGTTAAAAATGATACAGAAGGGCTGGCCAAATAGCTCAGCGGATTAAAGTGTCTGCTTAGGCAATGTGGAGGCTAGTGATTCTATTCCTGACCAGCTGTGCCAGGCCTGCCTCCACGATGTGCTGCGACTGCTATGGAGATTGAGCGAGGTGGTGAGTGCCTGTAATCTCAGCATTTGGGAGGCTGAAAAATAGAAAGATCACTGTGAGTCCAATCTGTGCAGTGACACCCTATAGACTTTGTACTTGGCACTATATATATATATTTTTTTTTAAGTTTTAAAGATAATAATCTTAAGGTCTAATATTTGAAAGAAAAACAGATAACCCTATCTTTAAGGATGCTTCCCCTCAGGACCCATGGCTCTTCTTAGACCTCAGTCCTGCATATCCGGCCTCCGCAGCAGGTCTGCGCATGCACGCTACACCTCTATCGCTGCTGCACTCTCGCATCCCAGTGGCTGCTCATAGTGAAGAGCTCAGTTGCAGTGTCTTTTTCCCGGAGGACATTTCTTATCTTTCTTCAGCGCAACAAATTGTCCTGAACTGACCTCTGTAACAATGAATCATCTCCTTTCCATTGAAATTTCCTTTGTACTGCACGGCCACTTCCGTGTGATGCATCTCTGTACCTTCATGAGGACAGAGACCACTGTGGCTCCCTAATGGCTACATCCCCTGTGGTCTCACAGGGACTCTTATGCACAGAAGGAAAAATATAGATGGGTGTGTTTTGAGTGAAGAAATAATTGTTTTGCTAGCTACATAAAGCCTTTATAATTATTTTCTTTTAAATTCATTTAAGTTGATAATTAAATGACTCATATTTATGGACTACTTTGTCCTATATTGATGTATGTGTACATTTGGTCAGGGTATGAATATTTTTAAACATTTGTCCACACTCAGGAAAATAATAAATTTCTTTTCATTATCATTATTCCCTAGAGCTATAACTGTAAGGTTTGATAAAGTTCTCTCAATCTTTCTTTTTTTCCCTTTCACTTTCATCTACATGATTGATAGTCTTAATATAACTGTGTTCTACATACCAATGTTTTGGTCAGCAGCGGGTTGCATATATGATTGGCCTCATGCAAGTGCAATGTGGGCTGAAGCTTTCCTATCATATAGTGTGTCGGTTGTTTGTTTCAATATGATGAGATAAATATATGCTACTGTGCTAAAATTGTCTGTACAGTCACAGGATGATTACATCATGTGCTTGTAGTGTAGAATCCATCGTCTGTACCATACAGCCTAGGTGTGTACTGAGTTATACCATCCAGGTCAGTTCAAGTGTACACTTCTTTTGGGCAATAGCAGAACAGCCTACTGTTATGAGTCTGAACATATCCCCATTTTTAAGTAATACATGTGCATGTTCAGGAATTAAAAATTATACATAACAAATAATACTATCAATATATGATTTTTAGTCTACATTCTGACTTAAGTTTGAACTTATTCCCTGGATTTGCTTATTTCTAAAATAAGTTGAATCATATTTGCCTTGGCCATGGTGATGGTTTAATGACAAAGCCAAGACGAGTCCCAAATTTATTCTCTCTGTGCTAAGTTGTGTATATTTATCAATCGACAGTGAGAAAAAAGCCAACAAAGTGGGTACACTACTGTGTCATCAGAATTCCTTCAGTTAACCTGATAGGACCAAAGTTTAAGCAGGCTTAACAAAAATATGATCTCTGCTCACACGAAATGAAAATCTCAAAAGTCATGCAGGCACGATTGGATTCAAAGACTTTCATGTTGTCTTGAGCTCTTTGGTTTCCCCCCTACTCCGCTTTCATTTGTGTTGCCTTTGATCTTAGGCAGGGTCACTTGTGATGTGGAAAACAGACCTTTAAATAGCATTTTATATCTTGTTAGAAAAAGTGAACCCAAACAAAACAGCATGTCTTTCTCAGTTGCTGATCTCAACATTCCAGCACTCCATGTCCTGTGCTGCCTCATGTACTATTCCCTAAACCAAGTATTTTCAAATTTCAATTAATTAGGTCTTCAAAAAAATAGGTTTTTTTTGTGTGTTTGTATGGGTATGTGTATAAGGGGTAGAATAATTCAGTAACCACATGCGGTTTAAATTTGGGGAAGGATGAAATTTGGAGGTATCTATAGGAAGAAAAGAATATTCTTTGAATATAAAGGTTACTAGGGAGAGTAAAAATTTTGTCTGTCATAATGTTAATCTTATTATTGAGATTACTTATAATCTGTTGTATACTTTTGCTTCTCTGTTTTTGCTTGTTTTTGTTTTTTTTTGTTTTTTTGTTTTGTTTTTTGGTCTTCTGAGACAGTATCTCACTATACAATTCAGGATGACCTTCAGCTCACTTTTGTAGCCCAGGCTGGTCTCAAACTCACATTGATCCTCCTGCCTCAGCCTCCCAAATGCTGGGATAACAGGCATGTGACACCACACCCAACAGTATTTTGTTTTTGTTTTTTTTTAAATTTTATTTTAGAGAGTAAAAATAGCAGAAACAAAGATAGAAAAACTGTAACAAGTAAGAGTATATATAGTGCAGAATTTCAAAGCAAGAACAAAAATTTAACAAAGGTTGTATTACATATTTTCAGTATCAAATCTGTTTAGATTAATAGATATAGGTATGCATAACTGGTCAAACCATAAAACATTAACACTTAATTTTTTAAGTCTTCCAACTGTATTTTGTATTTAAGTCGCCCTTCTAAAATAAGAAAAAAATATGTAGGGGTTGAGAATGTAGAAAACACAAGGTCCTGAGTTTGATTCCTGACATACCCCAAAATCGATTAATTAATTAATTAATTAATTCTTCCTCTTTGAGTCCTTTCCAGCAGTATTTTTAATGTTTAACATATTTCTGCATTATATGAAATCAATAAAAATATAAATGAGACATTGTGTATAAACATACACTGGGAACATCAGGAAGTTATGTATATGTAATTCAAGAGATGATTAAGATTGTGTGGAATTTTTCTTTTCAAATGATAGACATAAAATAAGAGAAGGGTTCTCCACAATACCTTTAATTATTGGTTAATTTTAATTTTATTAAATTTATTTTAGAATGATTTAGTGTTCGTGTGATTTTTTTTTTTTTTTTAATGTTCATGACTTAGGGAAAGCATTTGAAAAGCTTTTTTTTTCTAGCACAAATCTGTCATTGTCCCCAGAGGAAGATTTGCTCTGTCCATCTGCTATGAATGTGAGGGATCAGCTGTAGCTCCTTATAGCTCAGCATTTACTTCTGTGGGCATTTTATGCCATGGAAGAGCATCTTCTCTTTCTTACATTTCCAAATTCTCTTCTATTGCTGTATATTTGGTCATGAAGATTGACAGTAGTTTGGACACTTACATATGTCTTTGAGTTGATGGAGTCTTGTTTGTTTGTTTTGTGGAACCAGGGATTGAACTCAGGCCCTTGCACTTGCCAGGCAAGCACTTACTCTACTGAGCTATCTCCCCAGCCCCAATGAGTCTTAATAGAAAGCAGCTTTCAATGTCATCATCTGATTTCAAGAGGATTCCACTTGAGTGTTTTATTTTGACTTACATATGGAGTGATGCAATCTAAATAACTATCTGTAATCAAGACATACCATGTTTGTTCTTTTCTTACTCTGTCATCTCTCAACTTTAGGCCCAGTAAGTCAGGGGCCAAACTTGAAGATAGAGGTCTACCTATGGGCTCACTTGGGAGCACCCTGAAAAAATGTCTCTAAAGGGACAATGAAAACCGATTCTGAATCAAGAGAGCTTTTAGGGTTGGCCAAATAACTCAGCAAATTAAAGTGCCTACAAACAGGCTCAGGGGCCTAGGGTTTGATCCCCAGTCCTGTAGTGCTGGGCCCCACCCCTGGGGAGCACTGAGATGGTAATTGTGACTGGGAGTGGTGGTGCGCACCTGTAATACCAGGTCTTGGGAGACTATAAACAGCTGGATCACTACCAATCTAGTAATGAGCCTGTGAACACCTGTAGACCCTGTCCTAAAATGCTAAATAAATAAATAAATAAATAAATAAATAAATAAATAAATAAATAAATGAAATAAAAGCATTAACTCTGGCACAAAACAAAAAATAAGAGCTGAGCCTCTGCAGGGGTGCTAGAAGCTTAGAGATGTTCTGGATGAAGGCACTTACACCCAATAGGTTAGGTGAAGTATGGTAGGCTTCTACTGGAAAGAAGCCACATTGTGCATGAAGAAGCTCTCCATGAAGGAGAACCGGCCTTGAAGAGCTAACTGCCACCATTGTGGCCACTGAGGAAATGAGTGCTTCTGTATTGAACTGAGTGGTTCTTGGGTTTGCCTGTAGGACAGCGGTGGTGCAAATAAAACAACCCCAGCATATGCATCCAGTGAATGCATTAATTCATTTAGAAATTGAAAATAAAGTGAGATTTTTGAAGAATTGGGGCAAAAATTCTCATCTTAGGCTTTGACACTTGTATATAACTGTCAAAATCAAACAGCTTAGTTTTTAAAGAATAAAATTTGCTACAACTGCTCCAGTCTGTCATTCATTGCTAATGGTTCCATTTTCTATTTAGGACTATTTATCTTTAGCTTGAAGAACTTCTTTAAATTTCTTAGTATAGTTGAAGTAGGCTGGCAGCATAGTACTTTCTTTCTTCCTTCCTTCCTTCCTTCCTTCCTTCCTTCCTTCCTTCCTTCCTTTCTTTCTTTCTTTCTTTCTTTCTTTCTTTCTTTCTTTCTTTCTTTCTTTCTTTCTTTCTTTCTTTCTCCTTTTTTATTTATTTTTATGGTTGGCTCAGCCTGGCCTGGGATGGGCCCAGTGCAGCATGTGGTGCCTGGAATTGAACCACGGTCGCTGTGGTTGCCTAAGTTTTCCTAAGCAGATGCTTTAGACTGCTGAGCCATCTCACTAACCCCCTTGTTGTTTTTTTAATTGAAAATGTCTATAAAGTCATTCAAATTGTTATTCACCTTTATGGAATATATTTACTTTATTTTTGCAGTATGATTAGTATAATCTAGCCATGGTTTTTCTAAAATTTATTTGAAACTTTCTATATTCTTAAATTCTACCTAGAATTTTAGGGTACTTTCTTTCCAAATGTTATTTCTACAAATGCATTTCCACTCTAGTCACTTTACCCACTACCTCTGGTGCTTCTACTTCCCTTTTGCTTTTCTTATTATTTTGTGAGCCTCTGAGTCTTGTTACACAGTATTGTTTTATTCTGGATGTGTGTATTGTCCATTGGTTTATGTTTACATTGAGTGAAGTTTTCCTGATTTTGATCCCAGAAAACTATCTCTATAAGAGATGATGGCTTCAAATTTTTCATTGGGTTGTTTCTTTTATTGTTATTTCTCTGCTGATGCCTCTTATATCTCTATTCATTTTCTTTGTACAACAAATTAATAGTAGTTACAATAACAGTCTTAATTTTTATGTTCTGCTAATTAAAAAAATCTGTGTCATTTTAGACTTGGCATTTGTTGATTTTTTTCTTATAAAAAATTAAGCCACTTCTCCAAAATTGGTTAACTTTGGATTGTATCTTCTTTATGTTCATCTTACATTTAAAATTCTAATTTCTCATAGTAACCATGGGAATGTAGATGTTCATATTTTAGGAGACAATTACTTTACTCATGTTTAGACTGTAAAGAGACATTATTATTTATGGAGAGTAGTTTAAATCGCATTTCAGTTCTTTCAGTCTTTGTTATACTAGTGTCAACATATTTTGTACATGTACATGTCAGAAATAAAGCTAAGCTTCATTTAAATTGAGCATCTTAATGTGTTCTCAAGGAGTTCAAAGGACTAGTCTTATTTAATTATATTTCAGCCACCAAGTAATGTCCATTATTACCAATTACAAGTTGAAATATCCCAACTGAAGAACTAGTATGTGTTTAACAGAAAACTTTACCTGTAGATTCATTATAAAATATCACATTACATTTATCTTGAAAGCAGATTCAGTAACATAGAAATCCATTATTTTGATAGAAGAATGAAAGAAATTCTGCTGATAGCAAAGACTAACTAGGTCTCAGAAAATCCTTTTTCTTGAGAATAAATAAGCTACGAAAATAGAAATATGTCTTAAAACATAAAACGCTGCCAGGACATTGAGAACTTAAAAGATCAAGAAGCAGAAAGGGCTGCTTCCCCCTTTGCAAGTATTGCTGCATGTTAAAGAACTGTGTGAGAAGACAAACATCAGAGCAAAACATTGACAAGCTAGAGTACTGGAGTTAGGAGCTCTGTTTAGCTCCCCAAGCTTTTAGTGTTGATATCAAGGGATCCTATCTCCAGTTTCACAGTGAGTTCAGATTCCACCAGCACTCATGATAACTAAGTCTTATTTCCTGGTTGGATTCAGGTAGTGAGTCTTAACTCCCCTACTTGTTGATAACATCAATTGCTCTTTTCTGGAACAAGAAGGTATCAGATAAGATTTCCAATTACAGATATGGGTTTTCCATTCAATTTATATATCGTTCTAAATGATAAACTTCACACATAAGACATCAGTAGATTTCCAGGACAAAAGAAAATTAAGGTTGGTTAAGAGAGCAACAACATGTTAAAGTAATAACCCATAAGTTTTAAATATTTTCATGAATTATGTAACGAAATAGACATCATAATATAGAACTTGGAAATTTTAAAAATTTGAAAATATAGACTATAAAAATTAGTTGGGCTGGCCAGATAGCTCAGCTGATTAATGCTCCTGCTTAGGAAGGCACAGGGCCCAGGGCTGGATATCTGGTGTGCAGTGTTGACCCAGCCCCAAGGGCAAGCTGAGATAGCTACTGAGATTGGGCATGGTGGCACACACCTATAATTCCAGCACTTAGGAGGCTGAAAACAGGAGAATCATTATAAGTCGGATCTGTGGGGTGAGACCCTGTATACCCTGTACTAAATATATTTTTTAAAAGAATATAAAAATTAGTTAAAATCTCAGTAGTTGAGATTGTGTTTATTTATTTATTTTACAGAACCAGGGATTGAACTCAGGTCCTTGCAGTTGCACTTAGGCTGTTGAGCTATCTCCCTGGCCCCATAGAGTTGAGGTTTTAAATGAAATAGTTAAGTTCAAAAGAAATAGGCAAAGAAAGAATAACTGAATCTGTGCACAAATCAATTAGATGCAGAGAAGACTGTAGACTGAAATGAGAAGCTCTAAAAGGGTACAAATTGTAAGAATAATGTATGACATGATTAGGACATGAATTAAAAGAGAATGTGAGGACTCCAAGATGGCTTCAGTTGTACCACAGAAAGTGAAGAGACACTTAGGCATGAAAGTAGGGGAGCTGTCCAGCTGGTACTGACGCGGGACTTCTGCCCCACGGGCATTGCTGGAGCACTTCAGAGAGATCACAACCGGTATTACAGCAAGCACATCAGCGTGAAGAAAGGGAGCATCGCGGGGCTGAACATGGTGCTCGCAGCCTATGTGCTTTTCAACGAGTGCCTTTCTTACAAGGAACTGAAATGCGAGCAGCGACCAATGATCCACTAAAAATGGGCCACTGCGGAGGGCACAGTGCATTCAGCTTCGTCCTGCTCTTGTCTGTGAACAGCTTAATCATGGCTCAATTTGTTCATAGCCCAGGTGAAAATTAATGCTTAATAGAAGTAACTGCTACAAAAAAAAAAGATATGAATTAAATACCTAGAGATGCATATATGGAATCTTTTTTTAAGAGTGTGTGGAATTTAGTACAGGATGTACAAGGTCTCACTACACTGATCATACTCGCAGTGATTCTCCTGTTTTCAGCCTCCCCAGCACAGGGATTACAGACATGCGTCATCATGCCCATTTTCAATCCCTGTGTCTGAGCACTCTAGGGGCAGCACCTGCACCAAACACGAGGGATCTAACCCATAAGCAGGCGCTTCAATCCGCTGAGCTGTCTGGCCAGCCCACATACATAGAATCTTGAAAGTTCTAGGGAAAAAAATGAATTGAATACACTTTGGAAGGTTGGGAGTTAGAATATTTGAAAATTACTGATTTAAACATTCAAGGCAAACTGGGTAAGTTGGCACACACCTGCCATCCCAGCACCAGATTCTTAGGCAGGACAACTGCAAGTTTGAGCCCAGACAAGCCAAATTAGGAACTCAGTGAGAACCTAGGTTCAAATAAAAATTGAAATAGATGGGGATGAAGCTTAGTGTGAAAACACTAGGTTCAGTTCTTAAAAGCAGGACAGGATTCAAGGTAGAAACTTAAGAAGTCCCATAAAACCTAACCAGCAAAGAGATACAGAAAATATATTCAAGTGTGTGGATCATAATCAAACATAAATAATACATTTTAAAGTCAGGTAGAGACTGATAGATTGAGTTTAGTTCCAGGTAAAATATCAGAAAGAGTGTTTGGGAAAAATATAAACTGATTATAAAATTTAAAGGGAAATGTATATGTATTCTACTTTTAAACAATATTATAAAACTGCATTAATGTTTGTATAAATAAGGCATATTAAATAAATCATCAAACTAAGTAGAGCCCAGATTTTATATATATATTCAAATATCCTGTTACAATCAAAGTGTTAATATCTAGGGATAAAAGCAAATCTTTTTCTAGCAAATGATTGTAGATCAATTATGTATGTGACTCATACACTAGAATTAATACACAATGGATATGAGACCTGCTTGTGAAGGATTCAGCCTAAGATCTTCTGAAAGAGCTCTGTCCACTACTGGTTGCAAAGATTTTATACACAGAATACAAAAGCTCTAGTCGCTACAAAAACTCATAACCTTAACTTTAATAGCATTAAAATAAAGTTTCTTATTAAGAGAAATTTAAGAAAATAATTTGAGTGGAGCAAAATAATTGTAGTACACTATTGTATTTTTTTAAAAAAATTAGTCATTTTAATGAAAATAAAAGATAAAATAGCAATGAAACAGTTTCAAAACAGGTTAGTAGGACAGTTACAATAATTAATACCTTGCATGATGTTGTTTTCTTAGTAGTTATTCAGAAGACAAGATGTAGACATGATATCTTATTTAAACACTATCAGTACAAACCTTTCTTCTCATTGAACTAAGAGAAAGTAGCTGTATATCTACCTTAACTGTCTTGTATATACAAGTATTTACAATATTTGGACTGGCATAAAGGGTGAAAAGATCCTTTAAAGACTTCTGCAAATACAGCTTCTTTAAGAGCAATGAAACACCCATCTGTGTCAAAACAAAATGAAATATAAATAAAGGACCATTTTGTAGTGAAAATGTGTGTGTGTGTGTGTGTGTGTGTGTGTATGTGTTTCCATGTGCACACATGCATGCATATAGTACACTCTTATAAGTGAATGGAGAAAGAATTTATGATGCATACATTTTTAGGATTACTGATTGGTAATTAAAAGGAAATAAATAGCACTCACATATTCCAATTTATGGATAAATATTGTAAATACGATGTTGAGAAAATAAAACGTGGTAAGCATAAAAGATGGTAGGTGATAGGATTTCACATATTAGAGGTGATCAAAATCAGAAAAGTAAAATACAAAATAAAAAGGAGTACTTTCTGGAGCTATGAAATGCTGCACTGTACTTTGGATAGTAGTTGTGTAAGTGAATAAACTTACCGAAACCTATCAAGAAGGACACTAGGGATGTGTATTTCATTTACATATATATGAAGAAGACACTCAATGAGATATGAATACATGTGATAATGTCTAAAATTAAAATCAAAACATACATGGTAATCCCAAGATTTGGAAATGTTCTATAGTTCAAAAAGCATTTAAGCAGTGCTAATAATAAGACAAAGCATGATTAGTTTGGAAAACTAAAGATAACTATTCTTAAGGCTTTGGTTTAATAATTTTACTTATAGATACATATTTCAAATAAATGTGTCAAAAATGCTAGTCTAAACATTTTCTAATAGCATTGTTTTAATGGGAAGATATGAAGTGTACTCATAAATAGCTACAAAAATTACAATATAGAAAATATGGAAAAATTTATAATAAAGATTCATAGTAAAAGCAACTCCGAAATAAAAACATATGTAGTATGTGATTTTATTTATGTAATCTTCAGAAACAACTATAAGTTTCTCTGCATTTTCCTCTTCTGGTTTTGTTTCAATTTGAAAAAAAAAAAAAGTGCTCTCTAAAAGACAGAAGAACAATTCTATGTTATGTTACTGGGATGAAGTACAAGGAGGGAGAGGCAGACACAACTAGGAGAAATTTATATTAAGTTTCCATTTTGATTATCAGAAAAACATAGTATCTCTTTCATACCTTTGTTCATTCTTTTTCTTCATTGATTTTTACTATATTCTTCTTAGTATAGTCACAAATCTTTCACCCTTTGAAATGACTTTGTTCTTGTCTTCCATATGCACTTTGCATTACACTTTTACAGTTCACCAATGTCATACTACCTTGTTATCTTGCTGAATATTTTATGCATAGACATTTCTTTCTATGTTTGCTTTTTCAACTTTGCTGGCTTTCCATTGAATCTCAAATGCTAGTTTTCAGTGAGGCTAATCCCGTTTGCAAATCTGTTAGAGCCCTTATAAAATTATATCAATCTTTATGGTTTCACTATTAAATAGTGTGACAAAGGAATATATTTTTGAAATTAGGACATAAACACGCTGTAAAATAAGTCATCCTTAAATAGATTATTAAACTCATTTGATTTACATATAGTGCTTACTCATAAGAAACCACTGTACCCTCAAATTATTGTTCAATTTTGTGTCTTCTCTATTTAGTTCTCTTAGTGTGAATAATTGCTTTGTATTAAATATAGTACCAGAGTGTTAAGATAGATAAATTCAGTATCTACATGTTTCTGAGTGTTTCTCTTTTGAAACTCCATTACTTATACATGGAACACATAGGATTCTTCAAAGTCATAAGCTTTTCAATTCATAGATTTTCTTATGTGTGAACTTTGGGAAAAATAACTTTAATGTTTATTATGTAAATTTACAAGAAATGCAAACTTACCAGAGTCAGCAAACAATATAAAATTTATTCATTGAAAATAAATCAGCTATTATTTAATCAGTGTTTATAATTTGAAGGTAACATCAAGACAGCTTTCATATATTTATTTTATATTGATTATAATTGTCAGAGTACATAGTACAGTTCCATTTTTCAGATGAGCAAGGTAAGTGCCAGCAGAATAAAATGACCTAAACACATGTATATGTTTATTCCCTCTAGGTTGCTCATGACTGCTTATAACTGACAATGACTTGCTTGGAGATTTGATTACTCAAATTTCCATCTATTCATTCAAAAAGAAAATTCAGTGAGAAAGTTCTGATCAGATAAGCAGTAAAGACACTTGATAATAAGGCTAACAACTTGAAATAAAAATTAACATATGATTCTGTCATTCATGTAGAGCTAAAAATTATTCCAAAATAGTATGTTGTAATATTTTAGCTGTATCACTACATAAATCTGAAACTTTAACATTTTATTAAATCATTACTTATCCTAAATGTAGGGGCTCTCTCAGTTACTATTGGCATGACCTCTGAACAGCTTGGGATATGACTGAATTTTAGTTTCAACTTATCACCAAACTCTTGAGTTATGACCTCAATGCTGGCCATTTGTGCTTCCAGGGGGTCTCAAACACAGATTTAACTCTTCAAGATTTGTGGAAGATGCAACCAACGCTCAGAAACAAATAGAGGTTGTAAGTCAATGGTCCAATGTATAGCAGTTAAACATATGAAAATATATGTCCATTCAGTCTCCACTTGATTTCCAGAGGGTACTTATAGTTTCAGGGTTTTATAAATGTTAATGATTATTTTCCTCACTGAAAAGAGAATACATTTTCCCACTGTAGTAATAGGGAAGAGATCTGAGGCTCTTGACTACCACTGATCTGCTGATCATCTGCCCAATTCTGGAATAGACTGTCAACACATAGTGATATGACCTTCTCACTGGATGAGAGATGGGTAGGGAAGATATCGTATATGAAAATAAGCCTAAAGACAATTGTATCAACATGTGTGTTACTGAAAGAGTACTGGAAATATTTCCATTTTCCTTTTAGCAGTTTCCATATCATAGAGTTGGCATTCCAGAGATGAAATTATAGATGCAGGGGCTATGTAAGCACTTTTGTTAAGTAGGCAGACTTTAAGGTATTCAACTGTTTCCTTTGAGTGGAGTAGAAAATCATATCAAAAGTGTCATTTCTAGTAAAAACCTAAATTGGAGTTTTGGTTCTTTTAACTCTATAACAATCCTGTTTTCCTTGTCAACAGCTTTTTTGTTTGTTTGTTTCTGATGGGAAAATATGAATTGGTGCTTGTTATGACTTTCCCGTAGTCATACAGTCTCTCTAAGATAAAAATGTGGAGTTTTATCTTTGTTTTGTCTATGGGTGTACATTTCTTGTATATTTTCAAATTCAGTTTTTTAGTCTTGAGTTTGTTAGAAATATGAAAATTCTAAGGTTTGTGTGTCTAACAGTGAAACAGCATTGTGTACACTGGTACGTGACTACCTAATTAAATAATACAAAGGAAATGTCTCCAATGACTTCCAAAGTGATTAGATAAACTTCTTGGGGATGTTGTATGCCATAATGTGAATATGTCAATGTGTGGCTGCTGGAAGTTTTATCAATTATCTGTGCCACCTAGGATTTAGAATTGAAGATCAGAGTTGATTCTATATTCTAAATATCATCTCTCCATCCAGTCGGGTAAGGTCGAAATGATCAATCAGTGTAATTTATACAGAAAATAAAAATTTGTAGGTAAAATACAGGGCATTAAATCCAGAGTTTAATTCTCTGAGTGAAGGAAAATATAAAATGCTTATTGGTAAGCAAATGTTTTGTTTATTGAGAATATCTCATCCAATTCACAAACTGCTTAAAGAAAATAGATGAAATGCAGTAATTTGAAGCACAGAACAGTACATGCCAAGTGCCCAGATAATCTTTCAAAGGACAAATGAATAAACAAAACCTTGAAATTGTGAGTGATGCTATGAATATTGTTAAGGACTGAACATGTGCAGTTTATACACAACTGCAAGCTCACCATGATCTTTTTTTTTTTTTTTTTTGGTCTTTTTGAGACAGAGTCTCACTATGCAGCTCAGGCTGGCCTTGAGCTCACTTTTGTAGCCCAGGCTGATCTCGAACTCGCACTGATCCTCCTGCCTCAGCTTCCAGAGTGCTGGGATTACAGGCGTGCACCACCACGCCCGGTTCACCATGATCTTAATGAGAAGGAAAAAAATATGATTTGAAGAAAATCATGAAAGGTAAGCTGGCAAGGAAACTTATAAGGAAACTTTTCAATAAAAAGATCATGCCATAGCTTCCATTTGGCACTTACTACAAATAAAAATGAAAACATTTTACCTTATATATCCTTTTCTTAGAATTCTTACCAACACAGAGAATATAAAGAATAATAAACTGTCAAGAAGGAGCAGACACTGTTGTCAATGACCAAGGTGAGCTCTCGGTCATTCTGGAGCAGTTGGTCTAGGAAACACTTCATTACCCTCATTTTCAAAGACTAAATTTGGAGAAGATCGGACATTCTTTGTATTATATCAGCAAAGCAAACCTGTATTCACAAACTATTCCATCTCTATTATTTACAAAATAAGAGGTAGGTTTTTTGATTCATAAAACTATTTTTGACATTTAATATTCTTCATCCAATATATGTTCCATAAAGTAGAATAGGGACTGACAATTTTTTTCTATAAAGGACCACAGAACACATATTTTTGACCTACCAAAACTTCACAGAACCACAATTGTAGTGATAGTAAAATCTGAATTAATTACATTTAACAACATTTATTTTTTATTTTATTTTTTTTTTTTTTTTGTCTTTTGGAGACAGGGTCTCGCTATGCAGTTGAGGCTGGCCTTGAGCTCACTTTTGTAGCCCAGGCTGGTCTCGAACTCGCATTGATCCTCCTACCTCAGCCTCCCAAGTGCTGGGATTACAGGCGTGCGCCACCACGCCCAGCTAACAACATTTATATGAGTAAGAAAAAGCTTCTTGAACCAGGTAGTATGTCCAGAAGTTCATTCATGGACCTCTCGTGTATAGCTATGTGGGTAGCCACAGAATAAAAAGAGAAATGACTAGAGAAATTATGTGATTGGCTGTAGTTAGTATTTGCCTTACCTGGTATGGTGTGATTAGGGATTTTCCTTTACCTTATATGGCACGGTTTGATTGTTTGGTAGACTGTGACTGTGTTAAGCTTGACTGCTATAGTTGTCTGAGACTCATCTCTGTGTTACAAGAATGCACTTTTATTCTACTTTGCAGTTTGTTTACCTAGTAAATTAAACTAAATTTTACTAGGTATGGAGTTAGCTCTGAGCCAAAACATGCTAAGCTAAACAAGGTTAGGAAACAGGGTCAGGCCAAACTTATTAACCTAACCATAGTATAAAGAAAGAAATAGAAAATACATGTAAGACTATGTGTGGCTGTATTACAATGAAACTTTGCAGAAACAAGGTAGAGGGTGGATTGAGCCTGTGGGCCAACATTTGCCAACACAAGTTCTTTTTAAATTGCTTATCTTAGAGATATGCAATTGTGGTGCCTTCTATTGATTGGTTGCAGAGGTTACTGAGTTATAAACATATAAATAACAAAGTTTCAAATAATTATTAGATAATATCCCCATAGTTCAAGCTGCATAGCTTAGAATAAGTCTGTTTAGGATTACCAACATAACTAATAAATCTGACCAGTAGGCCTTGAGGTTGATGTTTAGAAATTGGTATATTCATAGTGTTAATAACTGCTTTGGAAACAATGTATTTTAAATTTATTTATTTATTTATTTATTTATTTATTTATTTATTTATTTATTGTCTTTTTGAGACAGGGTCTCGCTGTGCAGTTCAGGATGGCCTTGAGCTCACTTTTGTAGCCCAGGCTGGTCTTGAACTCGCACCAATTCTCCTGCCTCAGCCTCCCGAGTGCTGGGATTATAGGCGTGAGCCACCACGCCCGGCTTTAATTTTACTTATGTATACACGCATATATTTACAGTGTGTGTGTTCAAAATTACTTTTGAATAATTTGATGCTTTGGAGCTAATGTAACTTAATTGTCTAAAAGCTCTGTAAATATGGATTATGTTGCAGGTCCACTCTGTATATTACTGGCAAATTATAGTTGTTTTTTTTTTTTTTTTTTTTCTTTACTTTGTTGTTGTTTTAAAGTCTTCATTGCTTGAAACCACATTTGAAGATAGTTTACTTTATGGGTCCACTTTGCTTAAATCCTATGGAAACCAAAAATGGTTCTTATGGAAATATTATAGTGTTTTTAGCAATTGAGAAATATGAACTGCATTATTCTAACTGTGCCCCTTAGAAGCTGTTGAGTTTAATGTAAAATGCATAACCTTTTTGAGGCTCTTTTTTCTTCATCTTTCTAGAAGACATGGCAGATAATGCATGTAAAGCATCTTTTATAGCCCCTGGCATATAAAGGAAGGCAAATAACTTAAAGTTATGATTATATTATTTTCACTAAGGTTAGAAATCAATCAGGCAGTAAGGTAAAAAAAAAATCACTCACTTAAGAGTCTGTCGTTTCTGTCACTATTATCTTTGATAAGTTAGTAGCTATTGTTTTTATTTGCAACACATTAACTTTTCCCTGTGGTAATTGTACCTGATTTCCCTTGTTGTTTCTAGATGGGTAGAGTGAAGCTGCCATCAACCCAAGTTCAAAGCCCAGACACATGCTCTGTCTTGGGCATAGTGTTGACTCAAATATGGGCACACAACCCCTTCCAAACCAAGAATTTTCTTCTTAGACTAAACAGGAAGCAGATATGGTGGCACTTGGAGCTGCTATCAGGAATCTTTGAAGCCATAGTCCTGGGGATGTGTGAATCTGTAGATTGTCAGTGTTTATCATATGCTTTATCTGTTTGAGGTTTCTATTCCTTATTGTATTGGTGGAGACACATGCAAAGGATTATCTTTCCTATGCTAGCCAGAGAGATTATTCAAACTAATTGTGGTTTTAAAGTACTGTATCATTCTTGGGTAAAATGGAACAGACCAATATCCCTGCCTTTCTTTTTTATATATGTTTTATTAATTTCAATAAGAAATTGCAATGAGACAGTTTCAAAACACATTAATAGGACAGTTAAAATAATTAATACATTGCATACTGTCTCTGTAGCAGTTATTCAGAGTACAAGATGCAGGCGTGATATCTTGTCTAAACACTATTACTACAAATTTTTCTTCTCACTGAACTAAAAGAAAGTAGCTGTATATCTATGCTAACTATTTTTTTCACTACAAAATAGTCCTTCATTTATATCCCTTTTTTGTGTGTGTGAGGGATGAGTGTTCCATTTCCATGCAAATATTGTAGGTGCATGAATTCAGGAAAATAACTCAATATAGTACAGTAGTCCATAATAATAGTTAGTTATCAGCAGAACTGAACATGTCAGAAGTTGTTGACTTGAGCCTTTTACAACTCAGGACATAAATATGGCTTTACTTTTTATAAATTTTGATTAGATTTTTCTGCTGGATAGTTAAGACCATGCTGAAGCAAGACCTATATAACAAAATAATGTAGCTTTTGTATCTGACAAGGTCAGTCAAATCCCCTCAAGATGTACTCTGAAACCATGGAGAACAATTTGTAGCTCTTTTGTAAGTGTTAGCCATCTGTATGAGTTATGCCCTCCTCTTCCCTTTCCTTTTTTTCTCTCTTCCTCTTCTCCTTTTCTCCCTCCTCTCTCTTCCTCTTTCTCTCTCCTTCCTTTGTTCTCCCTCCCTCTCTCTTCCTCTCTCCAATCTACCCTTTCATTTCTTCATCTTTTCATCCTGACATTTGGTCTTAGAGATCAAGCCTCAATATAATCATGTGAAATGAAGTTTTAAACTTATTTAAATGATCATTTTTTTACTTGAGATCACGAGCTTCTTGATAAGGTTTCCTTTTAGACATAAAACCAGAATATGAAATCAGAAGAAAAGGTTAAAGATTTGCCTTTTTCCCAGAGGAGAACACTTTGTCCTAAGAAATAAACTGATTGCCAAGGTCATATGGGCAGTTACATAATAGAATTAATAGTTAAGCTTCCTACACATGCAAAAGTGCTATTGATGAAGATTTGTGTTTAGCAATCCATTTTATTTGTGCTAGATGAATCTAAATGAGGAGGCTTTCTCACATAAAAGCATGAAATAGCCACAGATGTATCTGTTTTGTACACAGTGCCTAATTATACCCATAAGCATAATAGCACCTGTTTCAATTCAGGTGGTAGTATAATATAGCTGTAAAATCTTGTTAGAAGAATTCAAAAGTACAGGAAATGCTTTGGCTGTCTCTTTAGCTGTTGCTGTTTTATATATATATATATATATATATGTGTGTGTGTGTGTGTGTGTGTGTGTGTGTGTGTGTGTGTGTGTGTACATGGCCTTGTTTGACCTTGAAGTAAAAGTAAAGATGACCTTGGAATGATTATAGTTCTCTTATGAAGTTATAAACCACATGAGCCACTGTTTTTTTATTTTAAAAGTGACCATTACATATGTGATTTTAGCCTTAATAGTCAAGATCAAATCAGCTAATGCCTGAGTGTGTTGCACTGGGCCTGGTACATAGCTCTGTAATCTGTCCAGGTTGTGCTATATCTGGGATGCAAGACTTTCCCCACTGCCCACATGTTAAAGGATTGGTGCTTACCTGGCATTATGCGATGTGCCAAGGGAGGTGATACAGGCTTTTGGACATGGGAGAGTTAGAGAGTAAGTAAGTAACTGTGAGAAAGACCTATAAGGGGGACCATGGGACCTGGCTTTTCTTCTCTTCAGAACTGGTCTCATGTTTCAGTGTTGTAAAGGTGTAGGTCTTTCCAGAGTGAACTACGCCATGATGTAGCTTGTCATTAGAGGCCTAAGCAAAGAGTCCAATTGGCCACTGAGTCAAACTTCCAAACTGTGAGCCAAAAGAACACTGTCTTCTTTAGAAGTTGATTTATGACAGATATTTGTTACAAGTGAAATCCAATTAACAGAAGGTATCCTAACTAAATATCATGGACTGGGTAGTTTAACAATAAAATTTTCTCAGATTCTGGGAGTTGAAAAGTCTAATGTCAAGGTACCTGCTGAATTTTCTGGATTCATTTCCTGTCTTGTAGATCCTCACCTGACCTATCTGCCATAACCACTTGAGGAGGATGTCTGTCCTTACAAAACCACTGATCCTATTATAAAAGTCCCACCGCCAGTAAATCTTCTAACCCTGATTACTTAAAGATTCCATGTCTAAATATGATCACATTGGGGACTAGAATTTCATCATATGAAGTATTGGTGGCGGGTATACAAAAATTCAATCCATGATAGGTAATAAGTGTATGTAATAGGTTTGTGTTCATTACTGTATTATTATCACTATGCTACTATATTGTTCTTCCATTCAAAATTAAAAAAAAAACTTTAGGTTAGCTATTGGGAACATTTCTATTCTCATGTATGTTGTAATGCTTTGTTTATAATTCTGGAATTTTGGTTGGCTTCCTTAGGTATTTTGTTATATAACAACTGTGCAGTAAAAGCGGAGTGCCATGTGTGTCACAACTGGGCAACAAATACAAGTTGATCTATTTGTATGATAATAGTACAGTTAAAAATAAATAGGCTACCATGCTGCTGAAAAATAGTAATACAGTTTCAGGAAGCCAGTGAATTCATTAGTTTCTCTTAACGACCTAACAAATAACATTTCACACATTATATTCTTCCACTGGGAACCCTAAAAGGGGGAAATTAAGCTTTTTGTGTCACAGACTAAATTCTATTTGTATGATATGCAGCAATCCTACTCACAGCAGTAAGACATTAGAGAGGGATAATACACAGGAATGGCTGAGAAAGAGGGACATCAGGGAATGCCTCCATATCATGTGTGGAATGAACTGTAAGGCTATGTCTTCCCCCAACCCCCAAATGCAAAGCATTTGATTTGAGCCAGGTGGTGTATGAGTTTCAGAGAGTTCCATAAGGGACTTGTTGAGATCTCACAAAATTGAGGTCCAAATTGGTATTTTACTTGGCCATATCGGCATCTCTTCTGTCATTATTCTTTTTATGGATGTTTGTCAGTGCTTTTCACTGTTTCACAGTAGTGAATTATCAATGGGATACTATTAAACGGTCAATTACCTTCTAAAGCTACGGTTTTCAAACATCAAGGTGAGTGCAGGCCACTTAGCAGTCATTGCAGGATGTAGGGCTATACTTGACATTGTGCATTTCCACCTGGCCCATGGGGGAGGGCCCACACTCCACTTTGGAGCCGCTTTTCCAATAGCATATTTTGGAAACTGAATACTTCATATTTGTGCTGTCAGGTAGCAGGTAGCAACAGGTGGCTCTTCAGCTCTGGAAAATATGGTTAGTGTGATTGAGCAGGCGAGTTTTTATTTCAATTTAGTTGTTTTTATTTTAATTTAAATAACTGTATTACAGGAAAGGACTGCCATACCAGCTAGAATTGTTCTATGTAATTAGAGCAAGGTCAGCTGCAGCCCTGCCAACATCTGCCTTCCTTCCAGCCCCCCAGGTGGTTCTCACTGTACTTCCAGAAAATACAGATGGGGGCATCTCTAGCATGAGAATGTTTCAGAGCGGCCAACTCTATGTGCATCTCACACCCTCTCCTAACTCATAAAATCAGTTTCTTTCTGTTCCCAAGTAAATCTTATTTCTCAGTTTCCTTCGTTAATTTATTCTAAGTTTTGTTTTTTTTCTGCCAGCATTCTTACTTGGAATTCCAAGGAAGGAAAATGGTACATATTTTAGATTTTCTATCATTCATGGCTTTGAACTTGTTGAAAGATTGTGTCCACTTTTGTAGTATAATATTACCTGGCTCCCTAAGAAGCTAATGTTCTATACAAGCAGAAACTCTCATTTCTGATTATCATCATATTCCCAAACAACACAGGACATGGAAGATAGTAGTTTTTCGCACTTATTTTTCAATAGTAAAGTTTAGTACACACAAATTTCTTGGGGTGCTTATAAAAACTACACACTTTTTCAAAAGAAAAAATAAAAACTGAAAGGTATAATATAGTTAAATGAACAGAGAGAATTTAAGGTTTAAACAGAGAGAGAAAGGAGAAAATGTTGGGAAATAAGGTAGGGGCAAAACCATGCATTTATATATGTATATAAGATGGACAACACAATTGTCCTAAGAGTTTCCATCAGGTTTATAAAATAGCAGTTAATGGGTAAAGTTCTCACACTGTCTAACTATATATGCTGATATCTGTGAACTAAGCAACTACATTGAGGACAGCAATGCGCAATACTAAAACAATGATTGAAATACTTCTTAGTTTGGTCTTTTTAATGTGTACTGTTTTTAAAGTCTTATCAATTATTAGTATACTCTCTTTAAAGTAAATTCTTTTTTTAAAGGTAATAAAAGAAAATGAAAGACAAGAAGAAAAATTTAACACTTTTTTTTTTTTTTTGAGACAGGGTCTCACTATGCAGTTCAGGCTGGCCTTGAGCTCACTTTTGTACAGGCTGGTCTGGAACTCACACTGATCCTCCTGCCTCAGTCTCCCAAGTGCTGGGAGTACAGGCATGTGTACATAGTATGTCATACCAGGCAAAAATATAAGACCTCTTGAAAGCATATGCTATATTCAATGATATGACCAATCTTGTATAACTCTATCTTTTAATCTGAAGAAAAGTTTTGATCATAAAAATAAATGACATATCTATTTTGTTTTGTAAATCACCTATTCTTGTGTGGAAAAACTGTAACATTTGTATTGTTACATGTTACCTTGTTCCTATACTTGCTTTTGTTTTTCTGGCTCTTATTTTTACTCTTTGAAATAAAATAAAAAATATAATAAAAAAATATACGTTCTTTGTTTCATATCATAAAATTTAAATCAGCAAAAGCTCATAGTTGGCTGGAAATTCTCATTTGTAGTAAGCTTTTAGCTACTTCTGAGAAGTTCTTTTCTAGGTAGTTTTCAAGAGCAATGAAGCTTTCTGTTTTATCTTGGTGAAAGAAGCCATGAGCAGTAGTTTCAAGGATTAAAGGAGAAGCCCTTCTTACTTTCCTGTAGGACACATTTGAACAAGACTGGAATAGAGCAAAGCAAACCTAAAGTGTATGACCTTTGTGCTACGTCAGTGTGCAGTATCTTTATGCATTCACAAGCAATAGCCATCCCAATAAAATAAATATTAAAAAGCAGTTCATATGGAACTAGAAAATGAACTGGACATTCTGTTGAATTGCCTTGAATAAAACTATGATGCAATCGTTTAAAAATTGCTGCTCTTAGTAGTACCCTGATGAGTTGTGATAAAATATTTAAAAGAAAGAAAATAACATGCTGAATTAAAGTGAATACATCCTGAGTACCAAAGTCCTTTGCTTTGTAGATGCAATTTATTAATGTAGAGGAGGAGAATTTCAGCTGAATGTGATGAAAGAAGTCAGGGACACCTGGGGATGCCTGGGTATAGGAACATGTCCCATGGACTTCTTGTGTCAGACATGGAATAAGAAAATAAATCTGTTACTGTTTTGTTTCTTTGCCCTTTTCTGCTAGAAAATGCAAAGTCTTAAAAAAAGAAAAAGAATATACCCCCCCATGTCATGGGATACTTAAAAGGACTGATCCATTAGCATGGTAGAAATTCCTTCTTTGGCTATTTGAATCATTTACTTTTGCATACTTGTTACAAGTCTAAAAGAGCTCAAGTGCATCCTCTCTGGAACCACTACTCTGCAGGTTTGTAATTCTCTATCACTTAATAGCATTCCAACTTGCAAAGTTACTGAGGGCTAAAATGCCTGCGTTTTCTTTTATTTAAAATGAACATGATTGGTGCACGCCTGTAATCCCAGCACTTGGGAGGCTGAGGCAGGAGGATCGGTGTGAGTTTGAGACCAGCCTGGGCTACCAAAGTGAGCTGAAGGCCAGACTGAACTGGATAGCGAGACCTTGTCTCAAAAAGACAATAAATAAATAAATAAATAAATAAATAAATAAATAAATAAATAAATAAAATGAAGATGATGATGATGATGATGATGATATCTATTTCATGGGACTTTGGTAAGGGTGAATAATATACTTTTTAATTTTTTTTATTTTTTGTAATATACTTTATTTTTTAACTTTATTTATTTACATTATGGCCAGTTCAGCCTGCTTTGTGGTGGACCTGGTGCATATGTGCTGGCAGGGATCGAACTGTGGTCCCTGAGGTTGCCTAAGCTTACCTACACGGGTGCTGTGGACTGCTGAGCTATCTTTCCAGCCCCTTGAGTAATATAATTTTAAAGCTTAGAATAATGGTAGTATAGTCTGAAATATATTTGAATTACTTCCTTTGATTTGGTTTTGGTTCTGTGTGTCCTTTTGCGTGAAATTCTTGAGCTTTGCATAACACATAGTCTTTTGAAGTTACTCTATTAGTCATGTTTCCTATCACTTGTGCAAAATACTGACACTAAATGAAAAGGAAGAGATGCTTAATGAGACTCATGGTTTGGGGGTTTCAGGCCATGGTTGGCTGGATCCAAGTAAAAAATGACATGGCGGAAGGGCATGGTGTTGGAAACTGCATAGCATTTAACAAAGCAGAAAGAATATCAAACACCTTAGACTTAACATAGAACCGGCATTTTCCATCATTCATTGCTATTCTAATGAATCTCCATAGAATGTGATAAAAAGAAAACTATTATAGATTTTTACATAGAAATTTAGATATCTAACCATACACGAAGTTGCAGCAGGTCAATCCTAGGCCTTTTTTTTCCTCATCTCTTATTCTCTTTTATTATCCTTTTTAAAAAAACGTTTACTTGAGAAAGTATAGCAATAATTGATATGACATTAGAAACAGCATTGTTATGGTTTATGTCTAGTTGTCCCCCCAAAGCCTCATGGAGTCATTGGGTGGGGACTTCTAGAGTTTGAGACTTGATCCATGATCCCTGGGATTATGGGTTTTAGTACTGATGGGATTATGGGTGGAAGTACTTCTGGGATCATGGGTGTAGCCTAGGGCAGGAGCTAAGGTGGAGAGCCTGAATGTAATATAAAGAGAGACAGAGAGACAGACTGGAGCTCTAGCTGTTGCTGTTGCTCTGCTGCCGTGTTGGTTGGCTACCTCTGCCACCATTTTGTTGCTGTTCCGCTGCCATGAACTGGATGCTCTTTGCTCTGTTCCACTCAGCCTTGGGCCAGCCGAATATGGACTGAAACCTCCACAAACTGTGAGCTAAATAAACCTTTCCTTCCTTCATCTTGAGTGTCGGGTATTTGTCTCAGCAACGAGTAAAAAGTAACTAATACAAGCATGCATCTGGAAGACCAGAATAATAGGCATTCCAAGTATGGTTTTAGTATTACACACTGCTAGCCTCAATGTAGTTGCTTACTTCATCAATATAAGCATATATAGTTAGTCATGGTGAGAATTCTACCAATTACCTGGTAGTTTGAAAAACCTGTTGGAGATTGTCAGGACTATTGTTTAAATCACCCTGTGTATGTAAGTGCTTGGTTTGGCCCCTGCCGTTTTTCCTAACTTTTCTGCTCGATGTCTCTTTGTTATTTAATCCTTAAGCTCTTGATTCCTGTTTGGCTGTGTTGTGCCTTTCCATTTTTATTTCTTCTTTTGAGTTCTTACACTAGGGAGACTATACAATGTTTACACATGTAGGTTTGGTTTATTTCACTTATGAGCATATGCTCAAGATACATCAACTTTAGATATGAAGGCACCTAGTTTGTCATTCTTTATAGCTGAGTAATATTCTATTGTATAAAAACAGCACATCTTTTTCAACCATCCTTCAGGTGACAGGCATTTTGGTTGCTTTGCAGATTTGGCTATCATGAATTGTGCTACTATAAATATAGGTGCACAATTATCACTATGTTTGTCTCCCTCAGAATGTATGCTGAAATCCTATCTCCCCTGTGGTGGCATGTGAAGATGAGTCCTCAGAGACCGCCTAGGTCAGAGGCAGAGGGCTCATGTGTGGGGGGAAGGTCCTCATAGAAAGACATTGGGGACCTTGCTTTTCATTTTCTTTTATTCTGCTTTCTCCTTAGGTAGTTTAGGTTGCTCTGGAACTCCCACTCCTATAGCCTCAGCTTCCTGAGTGGCACAACCCCATTATCTTTGTTTTATAGTATGTGAAAATATGGAAAATGGCCATCTTCAAACCAGGAAAATAGTATATTGAAATTTAAGGATAGCCTCTTAAATTTCTTGCAATGTTTGGGAGACTCAACATTTAGTCTTAATATATACAATATTACACTCTGTAAAATATTATAATTCTATTATATCTTTAAACTATTAATTTCATGTTGAAATTTCTATAAACTGTAATTATGTTATATGATGTTCACTTTTACAAGAAAGTTGTATAAATAAAAAGATATTTAGGCATGTATTTTTCATATGCCTACATAATTTTTCTCCTCTGCAGTTAATTTTTCTATTCGTATTATAGAATGGCTGAGTGTTGGAGCTCGGATAAAAGAAATTTGTGTTTAAAATAATAGTATGCATGTTTTTCATCATTAAAATTGAAACCAAATACATTATATCTATTACAAGTATCTCTGTGGCCAGTAGCAGATAGTTTAGATTTATCAAAGGAGTGACAAAAAATTATTGATATTTATACAAGACAAAAATCCAGAGACAGATTTATTTTCAGATGCTGGTAAGTTAAAAGTGTGGGCCACTTAGGCCAGCAAGATAGCTCAGTGGACTAAGCTCCTACTTAGGCAAGTGCAGAGGTTGGGGTTCAATCCCTGGCATCACATGCCAAATGGGTCCTGCACCCAGGTGCACTGAGCCAGCGACTAAATCTGGGCGTGGTGGTGCACGTCTGTAATCACAGTGCTTGGGAGGCTGAAAATAGGATGATCACTATGAGTTTGATCTACATAGCGAAAACCTGAACGCACACACGTACGCGCGCGCACACACACGCCCACACACCCACCTGCATGCACAACACACAAACAAGCCACATTAGGAAAATATTTTTCCTTTCCTCTTCTATTTTAGTTTTGTTGGCTGCAGGACAGATAACACTAAGTTTCTCCTTCTACTGGTAAAATGTGGTAGCCAATAAAAGGAACATAAGTTCCAATTATTTCATTTAAGGAGTAGGAAGAGAGCATGAATTGTTTTTGTTGTTGTTGTTGTTGTTTGGTTTTTGTTTTTTGTTTTCCTGATGGCTCTACAGTAAGTCTTGAAATTTGTTCTGGGTGGCTGACTGGCACAAAATCCTTTTAACAGTGTAATAGCCACTGTCTGTTTGGGTCTCTAACCAGATCAAAAACTTCACTGCCTTAGCGCAAACATAATTTTTTTTCAAGTCTTCTGTAATTACTCAATAGCTACTTGTGACAAAGTTCTCTAATAGCAAATCGCATGGTAGCCGAGAAATTAAGAAACATTAAGACATACCTTGGAAGGGTTTCGTCCACAGATGGGACGTCGTCCCATTTGCCAACGTTCTATTCGACAAAGAAAATCATACACCTAAAAAAAAAAAAAAAAGAAAATCATACACCTAAGTTTCATATAATCAGAATGAAGATGAAGTCACATGCTCTGTAGACTTCATTGGCTGGTAGAGCAAATTCATGTGACATAGGGAAATTACCATGATTGTAATGCAAGACAGAGGTGAAGAATCTCTAGAAATGACCCACTCTCCGTCCTAAGTTTCTAGTGCTCTTTCAGTAAATAAAAATCCCTCAGGATGATTTTTGTTCTCTACTTCATATCTTCAAATACAGTTTATATTCACTTCAAATAGAGTTTATTGTTAATATGAAAGGAAGGTGAGTTCATTACTATTACCATATTTTCTTTCTTTCTTTCTTTCTTTCTTTCTTTCTTTCTTTCTTTCTTTCTTTCTTTCTTTCTTTCTTTCTTTCTTCCTTTCTTTCCTTTCCTTTCTTTCTTTCTTAATTGATACAAGATTTCACTACACAGTTCAAACTGGTAGTGATCCTTCTGTCTCAGCCTCCCTAGTGGAGGGATTACAGATGTGGGACCCCGCACCCAGTTCTGGGCCTGGCACTGCACGCGGTGCCTGGGTTCTAGGTCCTGTACAACATGCGGTACTGTGAATTGAACTTGGGACACTGCCATTGTAAGGCAGGTGCTTCTGCCACCCAGCCCAATCAGTACATATTTCTGTCCCAATTAAATTAAATACTTGTATCTTCAGCCCTCTCTTTTTTTTTTTTTTTTTTTTTTTTTTTTTGTCTTTTTGAGACAGGTCTCACTGTGCAGTTCAGGCTGGCCTTGAGCTCACTTTTGTAGCCCAGGCTAGTCTCGAACTCGCGCCGATCCTCCTGCCTCAGCCTCCCGAGTGCTGGGATTACAGACGTGCGCCACCACGCCCGGCTTCAGCCCTCTCTTTGTACATACATACATACATACATACATACATGTAGTATTTTATGCAAGGGTCTTCAGGTTGTTCAGTCTCACTACTAGATCGGACTCACAGTGATCGGACTCAGTGTTTACAGCCTGCCAAGAGCTTGGATTACAGGTGTGCGCCACCACACCCAGTCTGAATTGCCTTCTCAATTCATCCCAGGGGCAAGGCCATCATGGCAGGCCCCAGGGATTGAATCCCCAGCCCCTGTGCTTGCTTTCTGGTGCTTTAATTCGCTTAGCTATTCGGCCAGCCCTTAATATTGTATTAGTTACATATAAACTATACATGCTATTGTATGTAATATAAATCAGCTTTAGGTTTGTTAGCATATTTAATATTTTTTTTTCATATGTGAAAAGCTGTTCTATCTTATTATTTAGAGAAAAAATCATAAGCAAAAAGTGTATACACAGGGTGCAACTTTAATTTTTTATTAATTTCTGATCTGTGTTTTCTTTTAAATTCATGGATATGGAGAACATGGATTCTAAAAACTGACAGTAATTTATTGTAACAGTAATTCACCAGAGAATGGCAATTTTAAATTCAAAATTAAAATTATGACTTGTCTAACTTTTATAATTTTCAATATCATACTTTTTTTAGATCTTCCCAGTTGTTCCAACTACTGAAAAATTTGGATCTCAACTTTTAATTTTCAGTGGAAAGTTTGGCACTACCTTTGATTAATTTCCTGAAGGCTTTTTCTGAAGCCTACAAAGGAAATTTAGGTCAAAACACCATTAACTGTGGATACCATGAGGTTTGACTATAACTTTAATATGAGGTAAGTTGATAAATGGTCATACTTGATCATAGAAAATTTCCTTCATTTGTGACCACGATGGTTAATATGTTCTAGGTGAGCTGTTAGGTGTTAGATACAGAGTGGCAGTGTGTTCAACAAATATTTTTTTCCATCACTTTTATCTCTTTTTCTGGATAAATTGGCAGTTTGCCTGAAATAGATACTTATTATTCTGTTGATATGGAATTCCAGGCTCCTGCTCCCCGCCCCAAAAGGCCATTTATGCCCTACTAGACATGTTTCATTCTTAATAGCAGGTCCAATTTTATTCTACATATTAGAATATAGTAGTTATGCCCACTAAATGAAACATACACACTAAACTGTTACAGTAGATTAACTGTATGCCTTCAACCAACTCTTTCATTAATTCCTTAAGGTTATCTTTTAAAAGAGTGATAATTTAACAATTCTACTGCAAGCAGTGGCTGCCTATGTGTACTTAGTATACTTTGCATATTCATGACTAAGTCACTGGCTAGGTTCCCAGTGTGCAGCAGAGCTGGTCCTGTGAAGCAGGCTTTTCTTCAAGGTTTACTACTGAAACTATGGATCTACAATTTTTTTTATTGTGGGGAGCAGTCCTGTGTAATATGATGTAGTATACCATCTCTAGCGTCTACTCATTAGATGACAGAAGCATCTCTCCAACTTCAGAGTATGATTATATAAAGTATCTCCAAACCAAGGAAAGTGTATCACCCAGAAAAGTCACTTCTGTGGAGGATAGTTGCTATGAAGTGATTATAATGAATTGCAACAAGAATGTCAATTGTCCTACCCTGTCAATTTTATGTAACATATGTGGCTTAGGAATGAATGAAAAACTGAGGCTTCCCTACAACATATGTCTATGAGTTTGTGTAATGATCGATTACATAATGAAAAAAGTGTTTATGACCTATTATTATATCTTTATAATATGGTGAGGTTTTGGTCTACTAAGACTCTGTGCTCTTTGCATCACTGATAGCATTGCTTTCTCTATTGTTTTTGTTTTCATTATTTTTCCCCTAGTGACTACTAATTTAAGAGATTGCATTTATTCTCCTTGCTGGGTGAAATATTTCAGAACAGATGCTATGGTGAGCAAGCTCTATTATGTCTACAAAAATTTACTCTGACTAGGCATTTTCTGTAAATTAGATGGGTCTAGGGAGCGAGAATGTTTTACATTTGGAGAAACAATGATTTTGGATGAATTGAACATAGCTATTAAATGAACCGATTCCTCTGCTGTACCAGGTGGTGGGGATAACAAATGAGCTTTCAAGACACTGAAATCATTTCTTTCTAATCTAATTTTGCTTATAAAACCACTATTCCAGGACATAAACAACTTTACAAGGTCTTAATTGAGAAGCACTAGGCTTAAATAGTAGAGAAAATATCTAATATGGCAAAGAGAATGAGTTTTAAGTAAAAATAATGTATTTTAGGTTTTTTTGTTTGTTTGTTTTTGTCAGTTCAGGTTGGCTTTGAGCTTACTTTGTAACCCCAACTGGGCTACACAAAAATCCCGTTGCCTCAGCTTTCCTAGTTCTAGAATGATAGGCATGCAACACCATGCCCGCTGTCTTTAATTTTGACTCCTTCCTACTTGCCGTTTAATTTTGGCCAAGTTGTTTATAGTCTGGAATCTGTTTGCTCAACCTTGAATGGAGATCATAGGTGCTATGGCTGTGGATTCATAGTAGACATAATCCACTGGTTAAGAAAGGGTAAATACATCATGAAATCATTTAAGAGGGAGTCATATGAACCAATTCCTGGGAACTTGGGAAAATGCAAATAAGCATATGTATGAAAATTTTAATGTGAAAATTGGCTCACAAAATAAATGAGGCCAAGAAGTCCCATAATATGCTACCTATAAACTGGAAGAAAGGAAGGCCAGTAAGGAAAATCAGTAAGTTCAGGTACTGTGAAGTGGAAGGCCTTATTCCTAGTGGCAGAGGGAAATGCATGTCCCTACTCCAACAGATAGAGAAATAACATATCCCCTTCTTCCCTTTTCTTCTGTTTTGCTCACAAGACTTTGTTGGTAAACACTGGCACTATGGGCTTAGTGTTCTTTTGTTGCTTCCAATGTTAATCTCTTCTGTAAAGACATCATGGATATACATAGAACTATGATTTACCAGCAACCTGGGAACTCTTTAGACTGCCCACTTTTGCATCAGAAATTAGCCATCATACTCAGAAAATACATTTATGTTGCCTAGTGACCTTCACTGTAAGAAGTTATGAGTTAGACTAATTTTTTTAAAGTATTAAATTTACCTTGATTGATATTTACATATCCTTTGGCTGGATAAGGAAAAGTGCACTAAACTTCAATGACCATACTATGTGTGAACCTTTAGAGAGGAGTGCATATGGCAAGCGCAGTCTGCTGGCAACATCTCTGCAGCTCTCCTCTCAGGCTGAAGCAGAGCGTGTGACCAATGATAGTCTCATAATTGTCTCTGCAATGAAGTGAACATAGGAATGCTGCAGGAGAAACAGCGAATTAGGTGCAGTGACTAGAGTGTTTACCAATCTGAAAAATATTTTACATGCAAGGTATAAGAGTAGACCTTGAGTATTGTTTATAATAGAATTATTTCTTTACTTCACATTAAATGCATAATAGCTAGAAAACTAAAAATTATCTATAGTACTATGGTAATATAGTAAAGGATATTAGTAGTGAAAATCCTATATTATGAGTTAAGATTCATAATTTTAGCTAAACTCACCAGGTGATACTCATTTTAACTGCGTGGTGTTTATTCATCTAAAAAAGTTTCGGAAGGTTATATGTGAAAAGTGGTGGAGCAGCACTTACATATGCACATGTGTGGAAGAGATTATAGGTAAACACATACATACATGTATGTGAACTAAGTTCACTTTAACTTACTATCTGCTTGTTCAGGACAAAGTTCTTTTCAGGGGCTGGTGGGATGGCTCAGTGGGTTAAAGCGCGGTCGCAGGGACCACAGTTCAATTCCTGGCACCACATGCTGCACCAGCCTCGCCTCCAGGGCAGGCTGAGCCAGCCTTAAAATAATAATAATAATAATAATAATAATAATAATAAAGTTTTTTCAATATCTATATTTGTTTACTTTCTGTCCTGAACATTCCTTGGATTATGTTGCCAAATAACATCATACTTTTAGCCCAGTTTTTTCTAAAACTCTGAACATATATATGGTAGGAATATAGAGTATTGGAATCAAGCAGACACACACACACACACACACACACACACACTTCACTACAATATGGACGAAATGCAAAAAGAGAAAAAGGGGAAATGTAGGTTTTCTCATTGACTTACTAAATCAGAGTGTTGGAATTAAGACACACAATTTAGGAAGAACATACATTGCTCAGTAAGTGCCTAAAGAGTTAGCACAGACTGAACGTTCCAATGAGCTGAGCACAGTCTCTACCATATGGAAGTAACATTTTATACACACATCTCTGCTATCTCGTGCTCTATCAACTTTGTCAATATCCATTCCCATTCTACACAATAAATTAAATAGGCATTAAATGCGTTACGCTGCATTTTCCAAAGGAATAATCTAAGATAGCAATTATCATAATCTGCTACATTTATTATTATTTTACAAAATGTTAAATAGGAGTGTTCACTGGTCATTGTATGTCTGTAATGATGGAAAGAATATGCATAAAAATCATAGGCATCCAAAAGCCCACAGATAAAGTGGAAATTATATTCATTCAAATTCAGTTAAAATGATGCCCACTACTAACAAACTTCTTGATATTGCACACATCTGTGAGGCATGGAACATGAGAGAGGAAGTACAATGAGTCTGATTCCATGACTAGCAAAGAGTGAGAATGGTCTTCAGAGATAATTCAGTGATAACCTGCTCTCCAACAGTTCTTTCCATTGGTAGCACTTTTTTTTGGTAGAATTAAAAATGTCCTAAAACTATTTTAGTGAAAACTAAAGGAAAAAATACAGTGTACTTAATTTAATATCTAGAGCTTTTTATCTAATATAAAAGATACTAAGATGAAACCATAAAATCAAAACTCTAACAATTCAACTTTGTTCTTAGCTTATAAGTTCTGTTTTTAAAGACTTTGCTAGAAAAAATAGATTTATGTATCTATTCTATCTATATAGAATAGTAACTATATAGTAGAGAAAATATGACAGTATTGATTATGGCATTTTGTATTATTATGAATGACTGGGGTTTTTGAATTAGCTTTGGTGCCCATGACAAGTAGGAATAAAGATAACTGAACTCTTTAACAACTGTGCTGCTTCTTTGCCCTAACAGAAGTGATCAACACTGAGAAAAAGTTTTGATTTCACTAGGAAAATGAGTTGTTTTTATAACTATCAAGTGCATCTCTGCTGTTATAATAAAATACATCAGACAGGACAACTTATAAAAGCACAGATTTCTTTTGCACAACTCTACAAGCTGGAAAGTCTAGGACCAAGGCAGTGGCAGGTGTGGTATCTCAAGAGGCTCCTCTCTCGTCCCTAAAGGGTGCCTTGTGGCAGGATTCTCATAGAGCAGAGGGTGAAAACAGTGAAAACACTCTTTCCTCCAGTGGGAGAAGGACCAAATGCTCCCTCACTTTGGAAAAGTGTGCCTAGCAAGAGTAAAGGGATGGATCCAGGCCCTCCTACCTCTTGGATGGATCAGTAGCTCCATGTCCAGAAGCTGCTCTCCTGATGGCTTAATTACCTCCTAAGGCCATGGTGCTTGCTGTTACCCTCACGCTTGTCAAATCTAAACACATGCATTTGTTGGGGGGATTATTCAAACCATAGCAATAAGCTTTTGAAAAACTTATTAGAATTAAATTCTACATGTACGTATAGACTGGAAAAAGAAATATCATAAATATATGCATATTTATGTTTTATTTAACTTTGAGCAGTTCATATTTCTACTTTATAAATTAAGTTTATTAGTACATTTTAGATATACATGTAATTCACATTTACCATAGAGAATTTAGATCTCTGTGATGTATCTTCACAATTTTTTTCTCCATTTCCTTCTCCTTCTTTTACCACCTTTTCTCCTCCCTATTCATACAACTTTGTTTTCGTTTTTTCTTCTATTCTCATTATTTTCTTTTGCTTCCTTCCTTTCCTCTTTCCCCTCTCCCTAGTTTCCATTCTGATGTGGATATTTTCTTCCTGCTTCCCAGTTTCCAATACATGTTTTGGGCCTCATTTACACTTCTGGTTTCTCACACCAAAGAAACTATGTAGTATTATATGTTTGTCTGATTTATCTTGCTTAAGAGTATTGTCTCAAGGGACATGTATTTACTTTTACCCAACTTGTCCTACCTTATTGCTGAATAGTATTCCACTGCATAAAAGAACTAATATTCTTTATCCATTCATTAGTGGATAGACACACTTGGTCTGTTCCCAAGATTTAGCTATTATAATCTGTGCCACTATAAACAAGGGTGTGCGTGTATCACTGTAGCATTATGCTTTTAATTCATTCAGAAAGAAACTCAGAAGGAGAATAGCTGAGTCAAATGGGACCACTGTTCCTAATTTTTTTAAGAATCTCCACACTGATTTCCTCAGAGGTGCACTAGTCTACATTTCTACAGAGTGGAGAAAGATCTCTTTTTCCCACAACCATGCCAGAATTTGGTATTGGTAGATTTCTTGATGATAGCCATTCTTTCTGGAGTGAGATAGATCTCGGCCTTCTTTTAATTGTATTTTTCAAATGATCAGTGAGCTTGGCCACCTTTTTGTGTATTAATCTGATGTTTATACTTCTTCATCTGAGAATAATTTATTAATTTGGATACTAATTTTTGGATTGGACCTTCAATTTTGGAGGTCTGTTGATTTATTTATATATTCTAGATATTAACTCTTTTCTCAGAAATAGCTAGCATTTTTTTACATAGTTAGTGTGTGTTATTTTATAACTTAATTGGTGATTTCTCTTGTGGTATGTTTCCCATGTAGTTAATATTTAGTTCATAAAGATTTTACCTAAAAAAAATATCATTTACAGTACTACCTTTCCTAATATCCAACAGATTTAGATTTTTCTCTTTTAATATTTAGTTCTGCAGACCCAAATCATACCGCTGAGAGCTGAGCCTGTGCACCCGCTGCGGGTAAGCTCCCTGCACCCCTCTGCCCCGCCTCTGCATTCCCGCGACTAACTTCCTGTTCCAGCCCAGACCCAAATCGCACCGCTGGGAGCTGAGCCTGCACACACGCCGCGGCCCAAGCTCCAGCACCGAACCCATCAAATAGCCCTTTTGGCAACGGATCTGGTCCACAAGCCTACCAGGACTACTCAATCCCAAAGCTCCACCTCCACCTACAGACCACATCCGCCAGGATTCACAAAAGCTAGCAGCCAGAGCCCCAACACAAGAGTCAGGAACCTCTGTAGAAGAACCACCTTGGAGTCGCCAGACCAAACGCCCATAGACACAGCATAACACCACCAAAGTGCAGAGGTCGCTTCCATACAAAATGATAACAACAAGGAGTAGGAGGCAATCTCAGGACCCGTGCCCACCCAAGCCAAATACAGAAGACACTATCATGGAAGAAAATGAGAATTATACAGATGAAACCTCTGAATTGGTAGCATCTGAGGCAGACACA